>JAQIXA010003187.1:0-14797 GCA_034699045.1 Nanhermannia cf. coronata Gr-Ori-00579
GTCTATTTAGGCGAAAAAAGCAAAAATTTTGACCATTTTTTGGCAATTTTCAAGTAATGAAAAATCAACCAGAAAAAATCGCATTTTCATCTCCTAATAAGTCGATTTTTCCTAAAACACAGTAATACAGAGAATCCTACAAAAATTAGCTAAATTGCTGCATATTTTAGACGATTTTAGCAAAAAATTTGACCATTTTTTGGCAATTTTTTGGTATTTTGAACAATTGAAAATGTGATTTCAAATTAGGTTTTTTGATTGAGAATCTATCGAGGATGAAAATGCTAACTAAATTTTGAGATATTTTTTAAAACTATGTATTTAGTTATCTACTCCTTATATACAAAAATAGATAATTTTGAGTTTTTTTTGACGGTTCTGAGTATGTAGTTGTGATATTTATTACAGTAGAATTTTATGGCAATTGTACCCATATAAGTATACTGTACTGTACACAGTGAATTAAACTCTATACATTTTATACTTTTGTATGCATGGTTAAATATGGGATTTATTGACGGATTTTTCACCATGAAACCAACAGGCTTTATTGCGAAATAAATTTAAATAATTACAAAGTACTACTTACTGTCTATCTCTTCTGGTATTAGTACTGTCTATTCGTATAGTAGGTACTATACCATCAATAGTAATGTATGTTTTTTGCAAGAGGATACAATCGACCTAAAAATAAAAATTGTCAAAAATTGCCTTTTTAGACATTTGAAAGAATCTATTCGGTTTACAGGCCTTTACCATGTTAAATTTCATATAAAGGACAGAAATCACATTATAACCCGAATATATAAAAACTACTATGTAAAAGTCTTGCATCTAGCTAATTTTAATCTTTAAACATAATTTTTGAGTATCTTAGATATATCTTTAAAGTACATGGTTTTCCAACAAGTCAAAAAATCATTTATCGGTATGCTGTATTCTACAAAAAGGATCTCAATTATTTTTAAATTTTAGACATCAAATCGATAGAGAATTTAACGGAGATTACGAATATGAAAACTGTTTGATGATAAGATGAACAGGTCACAAGATCCCATGGACAAATTCATTGGAATAATTTAACTTTTTCTCCCAGATTTTTTCCAATGATTAGTACAAGTATATTGTTCTATAACTTTTGACCTGTTCATAGATCTCTCTTAAATTCTCTATCGATTACATGTCTTAAAACATAGCCTAAAAGATTTCAATATTACATTTTTCATAGCAAAACTCTTGTTATGAAAAAAGCTTTGTAGCATTTATCTAAACAAAAAAAGTTCGGCTTTTTAAAAAGACAAAAAATAGGTCTAAATTAGTAAGTAAATTCTATAAGTCTGTTAAACAATTGCTTGGAATTATAAGTAGGATGTTTTAGAAATCTCAATAGAAATTTGTGATTGTATCTATTTTGCATAAAGAAAGAAAAGACCTGAAAAAAAGGCTTTTAGAATAATGAAGCCCTTTAGGATTGTAAAATTCTCAAGTTTCAAATTTAGGCTGATAGAGAAAATATAGTTTATTATGATTGTTTCCTTATTGTCAAATGTGCAAGCATTTGCATATACATAGTATAGTTAGCTAACCTATCTATCAGTAAAATATGCATTACATATTCATATTACAGGTTGTATAATTCGATATTTTACTTTTTTACACATCATTTTTCATATAAGGAGTTGTTTGTCTGACAATATTTTTTTCCTGAGAAAGGGCCTTTCTCACCTTTGACCTTTCCTATTTTGTAATTTTAACTTTTTTATCAAGGATATTTGAGTCTCTTTCATGTCTGGCAAAATGCAAAAACTACACTTGCTATACAGGGTTTTTCAAAAGTAAAAAGTATTCTTTATAAAGTCTTGTACTCGTACTTACCTTGAGGGAAATATTAGAATCAAAACTTAATTTTTCTTTTGTATAAACGTACTTTTCAGAGAACTTGTATCCTTTACTTTGGTCCTCTTTTAACTATACAAATCTATAGTATATGGGTATATGGTAGGTATAGTATTTAGGTAGTTTACTTAGGTATTTGTTTTGAGAGATTATTTACATAAGGGCCTGAGAATGAGAACTTACAAATCTTTGCAAATTTTTTGAAGGGTTTAGAAAATAGGAATTTGAAGCGTGAAGTTTCTGAATTTACAATCTAGATTCTTCTACCTCTACCTACTTATATACATTTACATTATGTTAATGTAGTATGAATATTAGGCGTAGGTATACATAAGTGAATTTGTAGGTACATTTAAAGCAGAACAGTGAATTTATTGTCGCTTTTTTAAAGATTTTTCAATGGTTAAATATCTATCTATATCACAATAAAATCTCTATATAATGTATGTAAGTATCTATCTACTTTTTTATTCATTTTTAAAATCTATGTTTCCGTTGCATCTGTACACAAATACACTTATATACATGTATGTATAAATTCTGAACTACCTTCAGGATATCTAATTAGGTCTCTAAATTATTTCGAATATTTCAAATTAACTCAAATCAAACAAATATATACCAAAACTACTCGATCCTTAACTTTCCAAAGGATGTATTCGGATTTTAGGCCTTTGCATATTAAACCTCATAAAGGCCCGAAAGGCCATTTTAACCTGAAGATATCCTTTCTTTTTATTTAATTCTACTGGTACTGAAAGATAGAACATTTCCTCAATAAAACTATAAAATCCCAAGCCTATGCTGCTTGTTCTAATTCAAGGCTTTTTTATAAAAAAAATGTACCTCCCCAAAAGTATCTTCTATTAGTAGTAGATAGTACAAGATGTTTTTCTTTCAAGAACTTTTAAGTCCTATAAGAAGGACTACATAAACAAATGTATGTAGTGTAATAGAAAAGTCGAATAATTTCGAATAAAAGAAACGTATAATTAAAGTTGAGAAGATTATTTCCAGTCAGCGTGCATCTAATCATTTCAAAACATAAAAAAAATTAAACATGGGAGAGAGAACTAAATTGCATTCGCCATACATACTACTATGACTATACTTACATCGATTTGAAACTTCAAGACTATGATTCGCTTTTTTCTCAAAAAAAACCAACTCCAAGACATACTTTTTCTCAATATAGAATATAAGTATAAGCATTTACACTATTGTTAGCCCGCTATTGAAAATAAGATAAAAATTACCATATTATAAGGCTGAATAGTCTGAATTTTGAATTTTTTAAGAATTTTGCTGAAATTTATGAGATTAAAAAAATACTCAAAAGGATATCTTTGGATTACGATATAATGGGCTTTAGTTTATTAAAGGCCTGAAAGACAATATATCCTTTGGCCAAAATTTTGAGTTTTTGGTCAAAATTTGATTTTCAAAATTGTAGATTGAGTACTTTCGTGATGGTTTATGGTTTCTACTTATAGGTAATTTAAGATTAGTATAGGTATTTTGTATTTGAAAATAGTAAGAATCTTTTAAATAGGATAATGTATACTGATAAGTAGGTAAGGTACCTACTATTACTTTACTTGCATAGTACAATATGTAGTTTTGTGTGATAGGCTTACTTGATGGAAAAAAAACACGAATCAAGGATTTATGGATGGAATGTAATTATTTTAATTATATTGTTATTCGTGAGGGATTTTCCTACCTTATTATTCATTTTCCAGGCAGACACAAACAAAAAAAAAAACCCCTTTTGATTCGTTCGACTCATGAACAGAATAAATTTTGACAAAAATTATCAAAATAAATTTTTTCGAAGATATCTAGATACCTACTTTATACTTGAGATCGCTTTTAATTTTAAATCTGTTTTGATTTATTTGTAACTTTATAGACTACGAGTATAGACTATCTGAGTTACCTTTTATCTCAAAAATATTTCTATTTTGTAGACTATAGGCTCTTTCTTGTACAAAGTATAAGCATAAATTAGACCAAAAAATTCAAAAATAAAACCTCAAAATGGCCAAAAAGCTAGCTAGCCAAAAACCTACTATGTATAACTATACAGGGATAAAGTTAAACCAAAATATAGGGGGAAATTCAATCAGAAAAGAGATGGAATTTAAACACAAGTCTTTTTAAGATTTCGGCGTTATTTTCAAAAAAAATTATTAAAAATTTTAAAAGTTAATTTTTGATTCATAGATACATTGGTCATCTTCGATTAGATGAGTTACCCAATATTCCTTTTCTTGAGAAAAATTCGTTTTTAATTTTGATACCTAGTTTAAGTATACTTATACGAGTATTATTGAATTGAGTATCATTGGTAGTATAGAATTATTTTTCTAAAATAATTTATAGGGTACGAGTAGGGTACTTTCTTATCTTTATTTGATAGACTATATTCAATATTATTATTAAAGCTTAAAAATCATTAGGTAATAGGTACCCTTCATATACGAGTATGTTAGATACTAGGTACTTATACAGTAGTGATATTTCAGCCATTCGAAAAAATTTATCGTGTGATTTCGATTGGTTGGATTGAAAAGGCGGATTTTTTTCTGAGCCCTTGACAGGCAATTTATTTCTTTTCTGCAACCCCAAGCAAGAAAACCCCATTTTATTCAATACTGATACATTACTTATGTTATTTAGAATCCAATACAATATATAAAGGGGACCTTTATACCGTATACGTATAGTTTAAAAAAATTTAACTAGCGATAATCAGTCTTGTATACAAGTTAAATAATATTATAACTAAAGTTAAATTTGAATTTTTTTCATATATCTATCTTTGTTGGCAATACATTATGATTGAATTAAATGTGCACACTTTCCTAAATTAGCTAATTGCCATTTTAAAAGGTAAAGAAATTAACAAACTGCTCTAATTATAATATTAATCAACATACCTAGTAGCAAAAGACTCTTTTTTGGCACTCATAATTCATAAATAAAGAATTTTTTTTCTGTACAAAAATATTCACTACTTAAATGGAGAGTCATATTATAGTAGTTGATTCTACTTGAAAGCAAGCTTTTTAATGTTTTAGAAATGAATTTATGGATTATAATACTTACAATTTAAGAAAGTACCCTTAAAGGTACTTACAAGGGGGGTACGTGTTTAAGTTAAAAAAAGGAACTTTATTTTTATAACTCGTATATTGGATCTGGTTAATATTGGTGGTATCTGTGGGTTAACTTGGGGTGATTTTGAACTCGACTTGTTTTCAGGGCCAAGTTTGAGATGGCGAAAAACAACCTCAAACTTCAACCCGGCTGGCTTTCCTTTCCTACTTTTTTCTACTTTTTTAACTTTATACTTATCAGCTTAGCTTAGCTTAGCTTAAGTAGATACTTTCCTTGATTTTTCTGAATGAATTTGGATTACCAGAAAATTGTCAAAAAAAGTCAAAATATTTACTAAAATCGACTAAATAGTCGGCAATTTAGCTAATTTTTGCAAGATACTCACTAATAATAGTGTATATTAGGAAAAATTGACTTATTAGGAGCTGAAAATGCGATTTTTTTAACATATTACCTATGTAATAATAGAAACCAATATCCTATAAGCTAGTTAAGTAGGTATTAGAATTAGAATTATAACCCTTATTTTCTTGATACTTAAAAGAGTGTATCTCCTTGATTGTCATTTTACTTATTTCAAAAAATTTATACCTACCTCTAGTCTATAGGTATTGAAATTTATATTTTACTTTACTTGTTGATTTCATTTTATCAAAAAAATGATTTAGGTACCTAGAATTCTAATTTCACTAATTTTTCAAATTCGGGATACCCTACATACATACGAGTACATACTACATTAGAGATACTTGATAAATACTTGGTAAATGAAAATTTATCTTTTTTTGGATGAGATTGTTTGAATTAAATTTTTTACCTTTTCAAGTGTATGGTAAAGTGTGGTGATTTACAACTGTTGTATTATTGTAATAAGCCATTTGGATTCTCATAAAATGATTTAATAGAAATGTAATCACCTCTTTAACTCTCCATTATTATTTGACTCTTTATTGACTTATTTCCCATCAAAATCCAAAATTGCTTTTGTCTCAAACACCCACTATATATACTCTATACCTACTTATATATACTCTATACCTACTTATATAGGGTACTAACCACTAGCAAATGCGGTTGTAAAATGTCTATTTTGAAAAAATAAATTCTTATTTTATACCCTACAATAATAATGAAATGAAGATTTGTAGCTAATCTAATTTTTTCATTTAAATTCTATACTCTTTTATATTATAGAATTCTACAGTCTACATAATATGTAAACAACTACACATTCAACCTTTAATAAGAGAATTTATTAAATTTTTCTGAAATATATTCGAATACAAAATTGTCTAAATTTCAAATTTCCTATATAACTCTATTCAAATACCTACTATAATATCGACCTTTGACTTTTGGGTCTACTCGTATCTTGTAGCATTGTTTAGGCCTTTTAAATGACATTTTACTCTAATTTCTAGGTATTACAGAAGCTGTGATTAAATTTTTTTAAATTCAAAATGTCAAAGTTCAAAGATCTGTAAATTTTGACCGGGTCATTTACGCAAAAAAACTCCTTTAGATTTGGAATCAGCTGAATATACAGAATTTTTTCTAGATTTTATAACATTTTGAAAATTTTGGAATCAGCGAAGTAGAATTAGGCCTGATATCATCTGGGAGTTATACTGAAGTTTTTCCATATTTTATAACATTCATATAAAATTTTGAAAATTTTGGAATTTTGTATTTTTGGAATTTTGAAATTTTGGAATTTTGAAATTTCGAAATTTTGCTAATTTTTGAATTTAGAACTTTTGGAATTTTGAAATTTTGCAAATTTTTGAGATTTTGATAGGTATAATTTGACAGAATGCCCTTTGACACTTTGTTCAAATTTTGCATCAATTTTTTTTTATATAAACAAAGCAGAATATCCGTAGGTAGGTAAGGTATATAATATGAGATTTTATTTCATTATTTCTAATTTACTTTTTTCTAACTTATGGAGAGTTAAGAAGGCGGATTATTATCTACTTAACCAATCTCAACAACTTATTATACTAATGAGCCAAAATGCAAAAAAAAAACTTTTTCTTACCTAAAATATTATACTCGTACATACAGTGGCTACCGAGTTAAATTATGCTTGAATTAAATTATTTAATTAAGTCCATAAGATTATCTATATAATATCCTGGATTTTTTTTCACTCAAGCCTTACGAGTATGAAAAAAATCCAAAAGTTGCAAGAATTCCTTTAACCTAAAAGATAGTACCTAACTAAGATAGTATCTAACTTAATAATTTTTTTCATCAAAATCCGCCCAAATCAACCATTTCCAATCATTATTCAATCAACAAAAATTCCGGTGTAAATTTTTTTGAAAAAAATGCTGTTTAGGAATCGAATACAGTAGTTTGAAAACCCGCCCTTAAAACCACAAAAATCAAATTATTTTCCATTTTAAATAAGACTTCAGTTTAGATTATTCAACCCCTTTTAGGGAGAATTTATTTCTTTTCTTGTGTGGCTTAAGGCCAAGATTCTCAATACATACTACTATAATATGTAGGGTACTTACATTATAGTATCAGTTCATACAAAGTGGTAGCTAAATATCTCATTAATTTAGATAATTTAAAAATCGATAAATTAGAAGAAGAAAAACTTGCAAAGATTGAAAATGTTCATTAGATTTGCACCTTTTAATTACAAAGTAAATTTTCTTTTGGTACAAGTAAGGCTTCAAAACCTCTGATAAATCAAAATATCTTTAAAAAAATCTTGAAATTGAAATTTTATTGAATGAAATCAGCTTTTCCCAATTGAAAAAAACGCAGTTGGTTGAATTTACCCCTATATTTTTGGTCTAAATTTACTCCTATATAAGATATTTTGGGTTAATTTCATTCAGAAGTAAATATATACCAAAATTATAGGGGTAAATTAAACCAAAATAGGGATGAAATTAAACTCAAGTCTTTAATTTTGCTCAAAATTAACATTAAAATCGAAAATTTGCCTTTCTTTTAGGCACAGATGCATTGCCAGATTATCCCAAAATTTAAAAAATCATTTCAAGAAATTTTTGAAAAAATTGGAATATGGATTTGTGAACCTTTACTTGTCAATTGAATCATTTATTAGATCGCGATAAATAGATGCCTACAACAAGTTAATTTATTTTAATTTCAATCCAATAACTATCCTTTATTGTACTACAGTATTAGTTCATACATTAGTAGATTTTGTCAAGATAAAATTTTTAAAAGCTTTTTGATTTTTCTAGGTATTTCGTCTACTATAGTATCTATCTATAGTATCTATTTACATATATATCTATATACTGTGCCATTATAAAATTGGTTTATTTAATGGTCTGAGTTTATATAACTATTTTATTTTATTGATGGATAGTTTATTGATGTTGTTTTTAACACCCTGGCTTTTGAATGACTCTACATATACATATTACATATACAGATATATAATTTTTAAACTCGATAATATAATATAACATAAACATAAAGTAATAGTAGTGGTTAGTAAGTGAATAAAAAGAGCAATTAAGTAATAAAATTAATTTAATTTCCTCGTAATTACTCTTTTTATTATGCAAATTAAGATGTTATCTCTCAATGAATTGGTCTAGATACTTTACCCAAGTACCTACTAACAGTATTACTAGATACTTTGAGTTTTAAATACATTTCAATCGGATCTATTAGTGAGATAATTATCATACAAGATACCTACTACTTATTGTGCCTTATGAGTATTTACATTCTGAGTATTTTGTATTATTTTGTATTAGAGAAGAAAAAGGGATTACAAAAGTATCTATGAGAATTTCAATCAGACTTTCGGTCATTCTCACAAATGTGTGAATATATTATAATTATTCAAGGGTCTTTAAAATAATAGTTATTTACTTAACTTATTATAGTCATTATAGTAAGTACTATACCTAGTAGGGTATAATAATATCAATTAAACCTTTTTAGCATACCTAGTTTATTTAAAAATTTATTTTGCCAGGTATGTTAGCTGTACAATCATATAAAAAATCCTCAAAATTTTGAGGTTTTTGATTTGATTTCATTTAAAAATTCATTGTATCTGTAGATGGTTTAAAATTTGAAACAAGAAAAAATGAATTATTTAGGTGGCATTTAAATTAAGTTTATTACTCGAACATATAAATGTGAGGATTATTACTAAATACTAAAGTTTAAACTACAACAGGATTTGACTATACGGGTATTTACAGCTTAGGATAAGTACTGTTTACTATTTAGGATATACTACGGTGTAAGTATCGTATTTAAGAGTCAGTCAAATGGCTGAAATAATGACAAAAAATATTTTTTATATCTATTTTGACTAATTGGTACTTTTGAATGTATGAATGAAATGAAACAAATGAAATACTGAATCTGAAATAATTTGAATATAAAAATCCAATATTAGTAATACTGACGTATATTTATACTGGTCTCTCATAATAGCTAATACATGTACAACACTACTCCTATAGTAAAATTATACCTAAGTATTTAGATCATAAAATAAATAAAAATTATTAAGGAACTTTCCATTTTTTCTGAAATTTTCAAGTTTTTAATGAAGATTTCAAACCTATAATTATAAGAATGTCTTAAAGGGCATCTTCGTGTAAAAGCGGGCTATCTGGCCTTTATATGAGACTTTAGACTCAACATTCAACATGGTCAAGGCCCCTGAAAGCCTACTTATCCTTTTTAAAAAGCTGTAATCTCTAAATTATTGAGGTCTAAAATTAAGTTAGACAAAAATACGCCAATTTTTTTCTTGAATGTCAAATAAAATCTCTAAAAAACACATACCTAACCAAGTATCTGTACGAGTATGTGCATTTCATTAGTCTAAATCGTAATTTGAGTCGATTAAAAATAGTCTTGGAATGTTGCAGACTTCTTTATCTAATCATAAGATAGAATATATTTGCCTAATATGTATGACATATTATTTAGTTAGTATATTTATTAGTAAATGTTTAAATATTATTAAGTATCTACATCATATCATGATAATATGTATGAGAATATATTCGTCTAGGCCTGCCCTTTTCTTTTCTAACTAATAACAAGGAAACTAAGCATGTATGTATCTGTATGTATCTGTATGTATGTATGTATGTATGTATAGGCGAGATTCTGGTTCTGCGTTGCTCAAATACAAAATCCCAATACATAGTATTTCCATAAGCCAAACTCGGCTCAGTTGCACTTCAGTTCTGAGCAGTAGTAGTGTCAATCAAACTGAACCACAAAAATATCCAAAATTTTCAAATAGACAGCCCTTATATACTACTACTCGAATCCCAAGTACTGAATCTGATACTGGGTATAAGAACACACACAAAGTCCAAATACCCGAAAAATTCAGAAAAATTCTACCTTTTTTTACCCCGAACTTTGAAAACTTTGTCTCATTCTGGGTCAGACCTTTGATACAGTCACAGTACATTGTCAAAAATATTATCTGAAGTTAATTCGAGTGTCATATTGTCATAAAATTATTGTAATTTGCATAAAGGTGTGATATACTAGTACTAGTACTAGATACTTGTGGTCAATTCATAAAAGAGTTTACAATGCCATAAAAAAATAATCATTTATCCAAGAAAATAACCTACAAAGTAAAGGTGAAATCTTCAAATTCATTTATAAAAGTGTAATTTGCCCTAAAGGTTTAAATTTGAGGATACAAAAAAAGGACACTGTGTCATAAATTGTTGATTTTTTTTATTTGTGCTGAAAGAAATTGTAAAATTGTACTTTTTTACTTGGGCCCCTTTGCCTTTGGGCCTTTTCCTACAAAAAGTTTAAAAAATATCAGATGTTGTTTATAAAGAGAAAAAGATACATTTTTTTCTCGATTAAATTAAGGGCCAACTTGAGATTTAGATTTTAGGTATACAGATACATTGATAGGGAAAGGGAAATCCTCAAAAGTGGTCATTTCTATGTAGGTATATATAGGTATATGTATAGGTACTAATATAAGTAGTAGGTGGTTAGTGAGAGATTAAAGGTTTGGGTTTTATTACTTCCGAAAAAAAAGACTCGAAAATTTTATTGAACACTTAAATAGCCATTATATTGGACAGTGTTCCAAAATGCAAAAATATAAATTTGTGCAAAAACTTACTACTCATATGCTCTTGTCCTTAATTTAGGATTTTAGGATTAGAAAAAAGGGATACTTTTTTTAAAGGGATTTTAAAAGGACTAATATGCTGTTTACTTGTTTGAGAAGTGAAGGTGTGGCCAATAGTTCCTCAGCATCAGCAGGGGGTTGTTCGAGCTCTGAAATACAAATTAATCACCATTATAACCATAATAATAATAATTCAAATACCCATCAAAATCATCGAAATCAAAATCCAAATTTAAATATGATGAATGGACATCACCCCTCTCTATACTCGTCAAGTTCGGATGATCCCATCGTCTCAGGACCAGCTGGATCTTCAGGTCAAGTGAATGGATCTGGTGGTGGAGGTAGTTCTGGCAGTTCAACAAATACAACACCAATTTCCTCGACAACTTCACCACAATATACAACAAACCATGGTGGTGGTGGATCTACAGTCAAATGTGAGAATTCTCCAAGTTCAACAAATGGTCAAAGTTCATCAGGTGGTGGTGGAGGAGGTGGTCCCCTTCATATTCCAGCAAAAAGGGTGAGTTCCTCAGGAGGAGGAGGAGGTGGAGGATCTTCAGGAGCAGGCTGTTATACAGGAGCTGGTACGAATTCTAATAATTTTAACTCTCTTTCACCACCCTGTCTCATTTCTCAATCTCTCAACCCGCAATCTGAACTCTCATCTTTCTCTACTACCACTTCTTCTAATCCATCTTTTCAATTTCCATCTAATAATCTTTTAAATAACAATACTTCTTCTTCTACAACTTCTTCTTCTACTTCTAATCTCTGTCCTACTACCACACCCTCTACATATAATCCTTATAATTCAGTTATAAGACATCATCCAAATCGAAATTCAAATGATTCAAATTCAAATCAAGCTTGGAGCACTTATGGAACATCTGGTAGTGGTGGTGGTGGTGGTGAACAAGGAGGATCTTCAGCAACTTCAGCTGGTCCATTCGATGCTTCATCAAGTCCTTATGGATATTATCCAGGACTTGCAAGTTCAGCACTTTCCTCAGCAGCTTCAGGAAGCTCTTCAGATCGAAAACAAATCCCATTCTGGGCTTCAGCACAAGATTACAAGTATCCTGTTGGTGGGGATTGTCAGTCTGGTGTTGGATCACTTTCAGCAGCTCAAGCGTTTGGAGCTGCAGCCGCAGCACAAAGTTGCTGGAATTATTCACCGTATGCACCTAGTCGGGTTCCTGGACATCACAGCATGGCCGGAATGGACTCGCACCATCACTCCAGTTCTCCTTATGGCCTGAGTGCTGCAGCCGCAGCCGCAGCCATCACAAGCGATGAGCGGTCAGCGAGGTCGGCCGCCGCAGCAGCCGCCATCAACTCAGCCGTCGACGCTTCCGCCAGCTTCCACGACACATACGGACTACGCAATGCTTACGGTGGACCTGACCCAATGAGTGCAGCTACACCTTACCATCCCACTCCAGGTAAGAAAATCAACCAATTTTTACTTTTTTTTATTTTTACTTATCGTTAGGTTATACATGCATACCTGCTCATACCATATATCATAAAAAATTTCAATGAATTTACTAGAATTTTAAGATCTTTGAAGCTAATTTAGGTTAAATTTTCATAATAAGCAAATAATATGTTACAAAATTACTTTTTTGTCAAAAAATGCTCAAAAATTAGTTAATTTTAGGGAAAATTTTAGCATAAAATAGCACTTTTTCAAAAGTGAAAAGATATCGATTTCAAATTTTGAAAATCACATATTTGGGAACCTTAATCATAAGTATAAGTAATCTAATTTTAGCAAGTTTGACAAATTTACCTCTGGATTCAACTCCTAAAGTAGGCTCTTTTAACGAATCTAATCAGGGTGAGAAATGTATGGTACCTATATAAGAAAAAGCGAAAAATTATTTGGTGAATCAATTAGAACCATTTCATTTAGCTTTTTCATTTATCACTTAATTATCACATCCATAATTACTAATTACTAATTACTAATGTCCGTATTAATATCAACTACTCAAAAACAATCATTCACCTATTATACCTTTTACATATGCCAATATATAATAGTAAAAAGTACCTATCTACCTTATTGATAGGTGTCAAGATTTTGAAAATAAGTAATAGGTAATAAGTAAAGTACCCTACATCATCAAGTCCTTATGGGTATTATAATCCATGTCTTCCACTGGCAAGTCCTATATCTATGTAGGTATATAGATATAGATTCTTATTCTTGTACTCAAAAAAACGTAATTTTGAGACATTTTTCAGCTCATAAAAGTATAAATAAGTTGGGATAGGCTTAAAATCCTATATTGCCTTTTATAAGGGTCTCATAATACTATGTATAGTATAGTGCTTAAATGACAATAAATAAATATCTGTAGTAGGTAGTTCATATAAAGTGTCCTTTTTAGCTACAAACTTTGGTTATTTAGCTGCTAAGGTATAAGGAAGTATAATAATAATAATAAATGCAATGACCCCATTTAGCTCCGTGATTCTCTTTTGAGGAAAGATAAAAGTATTAGAAAATGATTTTTTATTTTTTTAGAAAAAAAAAGTTAAATTTATCTTTTTCTGCCCTTATACACTATACATACACAAAAAGTACAAAAATGAGCCCCAATAAAGTTTTTAGAAGACTTAAAAAAGGGCCTTTGAAAGAAAGGGAAAAGAATTCTTGCAATACCTACAAAGCAGTATTTAGCTTAAGATCAAGTAAAGAGTCACTCTAGTTGTAAAATTGTCATTTTTCAACTTCGATTATAAACTGAATAACTCTTATAATGAATTTTAATAAGTACCCAAATAATCCTACTTAAAAAACTGAGCCTTTTTGTAAATTTTGAGATTAGTAAGAGTGAAATTTGGACTAAAAACTTCTAATCTCAGCCCTATTTTGGCTGAATTTACCCCTATATTTTTGGTCCAACTTCACCACTGTATGAAAATAACCCAAATTTAAAAAAATGTTAACCAAACAGCTAATCTTGGGGTTAAACTAAAAAAAATTAGGAGTAATTTCATACTTTTTGTAAGGTTTGACCAAAAATATTGGGATAAATTCAGCCAAAATAGGGATTATAATACAGGGAAGGTTAGATTTTTAAAAAATTTTGTGTTTAATTTCATACAATTTCATGCAAGTTAGACCAACTTTATAGGGATAAATTCAGCCTTAAGAAATTAAACTCAAGTTTTTTAAAAATATCTAATTCGGTATTTTGTAGCTCAATTTTTTATAAAAAGGATCCCTTTACTTGTCGGGTTAAGGATTTTTTACCCTTAATAAGACAATAAATAGACAAAAATGTTGACTAAAACTCTCCATTTCCCCTTTGACTTGCATTTTTGTCCTATTTTAAAACTATATAGCAAACCATTTGACCGATTTTTTTCATATTTATTTATTTATTTATTTATTATATGCCCTAGTACAATATCCAAATGGACAAGGAAATGGACTTACTCTTTAGATCTTTACTTTTTTCCTTTTTTTTCATTTTTATTGCCTATTTTTAGTGCTCTCCCCAAATGACATTGAACTCTTTTTTCCTTACCTAATCCTTAAGTAGTGATTTTTTTAACTTGAAGAATCAATTGTTTGAATTTTTATTATTATTATAGTAATAGTAAGTGAACTGG
>JAQIXA010003188.1:0-14796 GCA_034699045.1 Nanhermannia cf. coronata Gr-Ori-00579
TTTATTTTGAATATAAGAAAATTAAAAATTTATAGACTTTCATTAATTTAGAAATAATTACCGTCCAGCGGCTTTAGCAGCACCAAATCCACTATTAAAACATATTGATAATCAAGTACATATTTCAAATTTAAATTTTTTAAAAATCTCAATAATACCGTCCGGAAGCCTTAGCAGCTCCGAATCCACTAAATTTTAAAAATTATTTTGAACATTAGAACCTTAAAAATTTTTGAATTTTGATTAATTTAGAAATAATTACCGTCCAGCGGCTTTAGCGGCACCAAATCCACTATTAAAACATATTAATAATCAGTATTTTAAATTTAGATAATAAAATCTCAAAAATACCGTCCGGAAGCTTTGGCAGCTCCGAATCCACTATAAATAAAAGTAAATATTTGAAATTTTGATCAAAATTTAAAAAATTGAAAATTACCGGCCAGCGGCTTTAGCTGATGAGTATCCTCTATAAAAAAATTCAAAAAATGTTTAAAGATTCTTATGCAAATAGTAATTTAATTTTTCAAATCTCAATTTTTAAGCCCTATATAATATAATAAGGCTAAAAGCTTGGATTTCAAATTTCAAATTGAGAAAAGAATACAACTATAAATAGTATACTAAATTCAAATTCAATTTTTTTTAAATTTAGAATTCAAGAATTATAAAGGCTTTAAAGTCTTTAAAGGGATAGGCCTTTATAGCATTAAAATACGGTATTTATCAAGCTTAAAAATTGAATTTGAAATTTGGAAAATTTAAAAAAATCTTTGAAAAATTGTCAAAATTTCTTACGGGGATCGTTCTACTCTCCTTTTGGCATCTTCCCTTGGCTCTTCAGCGGGCCTTTCTGGTTCTTCACAGATGGCAAGGGCCACTAAAAATATTCAAAATTTCATTAAAAATTTCAAAAAAAATTTCAAAATTTTAAAAGATTTTCAAAAAAAACTTACAAAAACAGGCGACAAAGATCAAACTGAGGGTAAATTTCATATTGACTTAAAAAATTTATTTCAATAAAAAATGAAAAATTGACTAAAAGTTTGAGAACTGAATGGCGTTTTAAAAATTCCAAACAATTTATAGCAATTTTCTATGACCTCAAAAATATCAAAGTGAATGGTTTTTTTAGCACTAATTTCCTAGAAATTTTTGTCCAACACTTCCTGGGTGAGTTGGCCAATTGTTTAATGGGATTTTTGAAACAAGTATGGATAGGTCACCCCTGGTCCTGTCACGGCCGTCTCCAACTTGAAACACTTTGCCAATTTCCGATTAATTGAAATAAAAATTTACTCATTTTTAGTCATTTTTATTTTCAATTTAATGTCAATGTCCTACTGAAGATATCTCCAGAGAACACAGGAAGTTCTGGACATTTTTTTCAAGAATAACAAACGTGTCATAAAAGAAACTACATTTTTTTAAATGTAAAGAATTTTTTAATAAAGAAATTAAAACAATGATGATTAACTGTATGAGATAGGTCAGTATTTTAAGATTTTTTAAACTAGATTATGCCTTACTATATCAGTATATTTGATGCTTGATATTTCCAAAAATTTGTATTTTTAGAGAAATTTTGCTCTGGATTTCAAAATTAGCATTGATTTTGTAGATATATGGTACTTTATACAGAAATCCTGTTTTGGATTTCAAAATTAGCTTAATTTGGTAGATATATTGGTAGATATATTAGTTAATAATTCTAAATCAAAATAAATTTTAAGACTGCTGATCGTTACTTTGAACATGATATTTCTTTTGTAATACAAAATTGTATTAATTATAAAGGATATCTTCGGGTTTTCAGGCTTTTTAGCCTTAAATTGTCAATTATTTTAGACTTTATATTGTAGTTGTCATTCTAAAAATGCAAATTTGCAAATGCAAATCTAATTTTATCCTACTTCCTAATGACTAATAAAATGGTAGAAAAAGGTTTAAAAAACGAATAAAATTTACAAATTTTTATGTAAAATATAACATAAAAAGTACCAATGTAATCTATGATTATGATGATATGATACATACCTGTAAATTTTTTATGAATGCATCTAATTTATAGTAAAAATATCGTTGAAATTTGTCTAAAAAAATAAAAAATCTTTATAAAAAATATTCATAAAATCTGTATAAATAACATTGAAATCTGTATAAAAATTTAAACTACAATGGCCCATACTTTTCCCTAATGATCTGTGCTATATAAAAGCATCTCAAATTTTTTTAAATTTCTAAATTTTCAAAATTTCAAAATGAGTTTTAAAATTCTTGCCATTTTGATTCTGCAGATAATTATAGTAAGATTTGCAAAATTTTAAATATTTTTTAAATATCAGGTGTCTAATTCACTTGATTTCAGGCTGGGATTTCGATAGAAGCTCGAATCATTACACCAGAATCAGATCCGCAAATTTTTTCTGGTAATTTTAATTTTTACAAAAGGGTATCTGGAGGTTATAATGGTCTTTCTGGCCTTTATATGAGATTTAACATGGAAAGGCCTAGAAGCCGAATACATCCTTTTGTCATTTAAAAAGAATATCTTCGTGTTTTAATGGGCTTTTTGGCCTTAATTTGAGATAAAGTATCCATTAAAATGGCAAATTTTGGAATTTTTTAGCTAATTCTGAAAAATTTGGAATTTTGGCAGATTTTTGATTTTTGTCAAATTCTGGGATTTTGAAAAAAGGATATCTTTGGGTTATAATCGGTTTTCTGGCCTTTATATGAGGCCTAACATCCAAAGGGGCCTGAAAGCCGAATAGAACCTTGGATAGGTGAAGTGTCTAAATCTAATAAAAATAGTAAAATTTTGGAATTTTTAGTGATAAAAGGCAATTCATTGGATCCTGGATCAAAAAATGTAACTAAATATCCATTTGAAATTTTAATCCTATTTAATCTCATGCCTATTTTGGCTGAATTTACCCCTGTAATATGAAATCAACTCAAATCTTAACCTAAAAACCTTTAGAAAACTAAACTAAACTAAAGAAAAAGTTTAGTTGATTTTATACAGGCATATTATTATGTAAGGTTAGATCAAAAATATATGGGTAAATTCAACCAAAATAGGGATAAAATTAAACTTTACCAATTTTATTATAATTTTTATAGTCTCGTCTATATAGGAATGAAATCAAAATTTTCGAACATAATGATTTTAAAGGGGATTTTTTACACATCGGCTCAGATTTCGAGGTGGCCTGCGTTCTTCTCGATAAACTCAATTTCAAGAACAAAATCAGCTCATCGATTGTTTTAAATGGAGTTTTTGAAGCTTACAACACCACTGATTGTACTGGAAATCATATATTTATCACAGAAATTGAAGTATTAAATGTAATTCCAAATTATTCAAAATTAAAAGTTGATAATGATATCAATAGTTTTTTGACATTTGGATAATAAATCAAGTAAAATCACAAATTAACCTTACTATCTAGGGGTAGATTAGGTACAGTTCGTAGGCCTTTTTCAAATTTAAACAACCTATTTTCGAATATTATGTATATTACATAGTTGTTATTGGCTTAAGGTGTATTAGTAAAAGGCTGTTCAAATTTCAAAAATTTTTGCGAACTATCTCAAGTCTACCCGTACCCATACTGGTTCATACATTATTCATTCTATTGTAGCTAATTATTTAAAGTGCTTATATCAAGTTACAAGTTAAATAAATGTTAAATAAAATATTGATTACCTATTAAATATAAATATCAGTATAAGTGCTAATTTTTCTCCCATGGAAAAAGTCTTGAATTCATTGACCCACAACTTTTGACCCAGTATTCTTAGCATTAAAAGGTTTTGAGATTCGTGATCTCCGTTAAATTTTCTATCGATTTCATATCTCATATGCTTAAAAAACCGATCTGATCTATACTATATTAAAGCCTAAACAATTTGGTTACCATATTCTGGACAAGCTTAGAACCAAATACTCGTATAAAGGTAGTTTAGAGATAGTTCGAAAAAATTGGAAAATTTGTCTGAATTTTGACCTAAAATTTTATCTCTCGAGACAATATAAACGGATATCTTGGGGTTATAATGGGCTTTCTGGCCTTTATTTGGAAAATAGGTTGTGATGAACAATAATGATTATGATATTGATGTATTGTATGAGATAGGTCAGTATTTTTAGAATTTTTAAACTAGTTTATGCCTTACTACTAGTATGTATCACTATATTCGATGCTTGAATTTTCCAAAAATTCATATTTTTTAGAGAAATTCTGCTCTGAATTTCAAAATTAGCTTAAATTAGCATAGATATTGGATAATAATTTCTAAATACAAAATGTATTCGATAGAACTGCTATCGTTATTTTGAACATGATATTTCTTTTGTAATCCAAAATTGTAGGTAATGTAAAGAATATCTTCGGGTTGTAATAGACTTTCTAACCTCTATATTTAGGCCAGAAACCCGAAAATTATCCAATCAAAAAGTCAATTCTAATTTATTACTTCAGTACCTATATCTCAATATTTTTTCTATATTTCACGCTCAGTTTTAAAGCTAGACTAATTACACTAGAAACAGACCATGAAATATTTTATGGTAACTTTATTTCTGTATCTCTTTTTTGGGAAAGGGAAAGGATTCATATTTGGCATCAAATGGATGTTTTTATATTATAAGCTTTATAAATTATTCTATAAAATATGGCATATTTAGGTCAAATTTCCAAGTTGTGACCTCTTAAAAGTGAAATGCTCTAATTGAAAAAATTGACAGATTTGTCTGAAATTTGAAACATTGATAAATTTTGTGATGAAATGAGGATATCTTTGAGGCTTTCCTTTATATAAGGTTTTATATGTGCCTTTATATGAGGTTTAACAAGATGCAAAGGCCTTAAAGCCAAATAGGTACATCCATTATGTATGTTAATTATGTAGGTAAGTATATCTATTTTACAATATCTATCTGCTCGTAAATAGCATATCTATATGAAGTAAATTTTGGACAATTATTTGTAATTTTAGCATTTAACATTTTGTCAATTATTTTAGACTCTAATTTCTTCCATCTAACTTTATCCCTGTATAAAATTATTCCCAAATTTTTTGAGTTAATTTCATACTATACGATTAAAGTTTGACCAAAAAATATGTACCCTAACTAAATGGTAAATTTAACAAAAATAGGGATGAGATTAAATCAATGTCATTCTAAAAATGAAAATTTTACAAAGATACTTTAATTTTATCATACTTCCTAATGACTAAATGATGATAGAAAAAGGTTTTAAAAACGAATAAAATTTTTATGTAAAAAATAGCATGTACAATATATGTATGTAAGTACAAATGGTACCCTACATAAATTTTTTTATGATTTTTTTAAATTTATAGTAAATTTATCATTGGAATTTGTATAAAAAATTTAATTAATATGGCCCACACTTTTTCTGGATGATCTGCTATACAGAGTATAAAAGCATCTCAATTTTTTTTTAAATTTCTAAATCAAAATTTCAAAATGAGTTTTAAAATTCTGGCCATTTTGATCCTACAGATACTTGTTGTAAGATTTGCAAAATTTTAAATATTTTTTAAATAGGTCTAATTCACTTGATTTCAGGCTGGTATTTCGATTGAAGCTCGAATTATTACACCAGAGTCAGATCCGCAAATTTTTTCTGGTAATTTAATTTTTGAAAAAGGATAATTATCCGATAATTATTCGATTACCACAAATTATCCGATATATTGTGGTTCTTTAATGGACTTTCTGGCCTTTATATGAGGTTCAACATGCAAAGGCCTGAAAGCAGAATACGATCCTTTAGAAATAGGTCAAGTACTTGATCATTTGAAATCTGAAAAATAGTAAAATTTTGTAAATTTTTAGTGATAAAAGGCAATTTATCGGATCCTGGACCAAAAAATGTACCTAACTAATCTAAATATCTATTTGAAATTTTCTGTTTTTATTAGGCTTTTATTAGGATGAATTTAATTTCATCCTTATTTTGGTTGAATTTACCCCTAAATTCTTAGTCTAACTTAAACCCTGTATAAAATTAACCCAAAATTTTTAAAAATTCTTACCCTAGCATGAAACTAAACTAAAGAAATGTTGGGTTAATTTTATACAGACATGTGTGTAAGGTTAAACCAAAAATATAAAGGTAAATTGAACCAAAATAGGAATTAAATTAAACTTTTTCATTTTATTACAATTTTTATAGTCTCGTCTATATCGGCATGAAATCAAAATTTTTGAACATATTAATTTTAAAGGAGATTTTCTACACATCGGCTCAGATTTCGAGGTGGCCTGTGTTCTTCTCGATAAACTCAATTTCAAGAACAAAATCAGCTCTTCGATTGTTTTTAATGGGGCTTTTGAAGCATACGAAAGCACTGATTGTACTGGAAATCATACATTTATCACAAAAAATGGAGAAGTAATTCCAATATATTCAAAATTAGTTAATGATAATATCAATAGTTTTTTGACATTTGGATAATAAATCATGTAAAATTCTCAGATTAGCCTTACTACGAGTAGGAGGTAGATTAGGTACAGTTCGTAAGCCTTTTTCAAATTTGAACAGCCTATTTTCAAAAATTATATTAGTTGTTATTGGCTTAAGGTAGGGTACTTTAAAAAAAGGCTGTTTAAATTTTTAAAATTATTGCAAACAATCCTAAATCTACCCTTACATATTCTATTGTAAATAAACATATGTAAGTAGGTAATGATTATACAGGGTTATCCATATATCTATGGCGAAAAATTTGAATTTTTTAAATATTTTTCGCCATAGATATATGGATAATCCTGTATAAGTGCCTATAAAAAATGTTAAATACCATAAAATATTAAGTCTTAAAATAAAAGTGTTAATTTTTCTCTCATAAAAACTGTCCAGAGTTCCTTGACCATAACTTTTGACCTGGTAATCTTACCATCAAATGGTTTTCAGATTCGGAATCTCCGTTAAATTTCCTATCAATTTCATATCTTACTTGTTTAAAAAGCCGATCTGATATAAACTACCTTTAATATATATTAAAGTCTAAATATATTCGTCATTATATTCTGGAACCCTCAAATAGTCATAGACAAGTTATAAGTATAATAAGTCGATTTTTCCTTAAAGCACTAACAATGCGTATCCTACAAAATTTAACAAAATTCCCGACTATTTAGGCGATTTTAGGAAAAATTTGATCATTTTTTGGCAATTTTCTAGTAATCAAACATCCTCCAGAAAAATCGCATTTTCTGCTTCTACATGTTCATGCTCGGATTTTTCAGATTTTTTTGTATTGTCAAAGATACTTTTATAAAATATCTTTGTATTGTTCCAATGTAAAAGCTTACAAATCTCTAAATTTGAAGTACCTAGGTACCCTACTTTGTATTTTGCAAGATCGTTTTTTACTATTTTTTTGAGATTTTTATGAAATAAGAGTTTGACAATGTCTTACCCAGTATTGAAAGAGTATGACAAGAAAAAAGTAGACAGGGCCATAAAAGATGAACCAGAGGTTCGACACGGGACACGTGACCAGTTGAAGAAAAATGACCGAAAGGGCCATGGTCATCATAGGTCAAGGGGGGGTCAAAGACATGACGAAGATATGCGAGGGAGATCTGAAGGTTATTCCAAAGACATGGACACCCAGGAAGAGAAAGAAATTCGAGAAAAAAGTTTGGAAAAATTTGCAGAAAAGTTGGAAAAGAAGAAAAAACATCAAAAAGAGAAAAAAGACAAACCTGGGAAAAGATCCACTTCTATGATTAATAGAGGGAAATCAAAGTAATCTTATAATACTAGGATTTAATTAACTACACACCCAATTACAGAGTAATTGTGCGAGCAAAGTGTGGAAGGAATCAAAAATACCCCAATTTTTAAGGTCCACTATTTTGTAATGCATACTACTGTATGTATGCTTAAACTATCAAATGGTTTTAAGTCAGATTCTTAATTTTGTAAAAATAGCAAAATTTTCAAAAATTTTGAAAATTATAGCCTATCTTAATGCATAGTAAAGTATAAAAATGACTCAATTTACCATTTTTTAAAGTTTTACAAAAAAATTTAGAAATAATTTTGCAATATACGAAAATAAAAATTGGTAGGTATATTACAGATAGATTTAGTTGGATTTGTATCTATTTGAATAATTCGACAGATTTACTGATAGTACAAAATTTAAAATATTTGGCTTCGAAATTTCAAAATTTTGAAAAGTTAAAATTCGTAAAATAGGGTTTCTTATGTGCAATCCAGGTACATTATATCGTACCTATATAGAAGAGCTTTATTAGTTATCTAAAATTTTGACAAAATTTCTAAATTACAAAAGGCAATGTAATACAGCAGAATGACAATTTTTTTCTAGAATTCTACCCAATATTGGCTTAAAAATTTGCCAAAACTTTCAAAATTTCAAAGTGTCTTTTAAGACTGTTTTTAAAGCTTTCTAGATCAAAATAATGAAATTTTTTGACATTTAAGATACTTTTCTATTTGTTTGTACCCGTAGCCCGTAGTGCTCGCTTCGTTCGCACAATGGTCCAAAACTATGTTATATACTTTTGACAATTTTTTTCATTTTTTAAGGTCCAAATCCAAACATCCGAATTTCAGGGAAGGAAAATCTAGGTCTCAATTTTCAAAAGCAGGTTAGTTTACCTATACAAAAAATTTATTAAAAAATCAAAAATAAACAAACTACCTATTCCAAAAAGGGTATATTCATATTCGGCTTTCAGGCCTTTGCATATTAAACCTCATATAAAGGTCAGAAAGCCCATTAGAATCCAAAGATATCCTTCGCCAAAATTTCAGGATTTGGCAAAAATCCAAGAATTCCAAAAATCTTAGATTTTGTCAAACTCTCAGAATTTGTTAAAAATTAAAAGGATATATATTAGGCTTTTATTTGCATGTTAAACCTCATATAAAGGCCTTAAAGACCATTAAAACCCAAAGATACCCTTTGCAAATTTTCTAATTTAATTTTTTTGTAAGATGTCTTAAAACTGGCCGAACTTGAAGCTCAACTGACTGAAGAACATGGTCAAGTAGGTGACGAGTCTGGGTCTGAGGATTTGAACTCGATTTCAAGTGAAACTTCAAATATTGCATCACTTGAACTTGCTGATGATGAAAAGTATCTATAAATATACAAATATAAATTGACCTAGAGTTTTGAAACATGAAGAATATGACCTTTAAAAAGAGTCCAATTTCGAAATTTTTTCAATTTTTAGAAAATCTGAAGCTGCTCGACATCGAATCAAATTCAAGAAACAATTTTTGAATAAAACTTTGCACCCTGAAATGGCTGAATTTCAATACAGCACTCGATGGTTCTTCTTTTTTATCCGATGCCTTGGTCGAATGCCATTTTGTCAAGTTCGTAATTTCAAAAAAATTTCAAAATTTTGAACTAATTTTGAGAATTTTTTTAGATTGAAAGAGGGAAAAATCTCATATTCCAAGTCCAATTCATGTCTTATGAATTTATTTCATTTTTTATCACATCTCTTTTCTTGATTGTTTGCACTTATTTTTATACAATCAGCTATGTCAGATTGACCATGAGAAGCAAAACTTTTGGGACACTCTATCAGTAATAAATACTCGTATAAGGGTAGTTTAGGGATAGTTCGAAGAAAAATTGAAAATTGGACAGGATTTTTGACCTAAAATTTTATCTCTCTAGACAATCTAGATGGATATATTGGGGTTTTTATGGGCTTTCTGGCCTTTATTTGGAAAATATCTGTAGGCTGTCCAAATTTCGAAAATGTTTCCAAACTATCCCTAATTTACCCTACTAATTATTTATTTAATAGTTTAGCAATATGTTATTATTGAATTTTTGTAGATTTGTGGAAATCTACGAGTATCGAAATCATTGGATTTTTGTCCTACCAACTTTATTCTGTCTTATGCAAAGTTCTTTTAATTCGATTGTTTGGATGATGGACCGAGGAGCTTATGTTTCAGGTAAGTAAAAAATTTGAAAAATTTGAAATTTACCGCTCTATGTTATAGGTTCTGTCCTTTATATAGAAGTAGATCACTAGTAAAGGTAGATTAGGAATAATTTGGACACATTTTTAGAGTTTAGAGGGCCTATTTTAACGAGAAATTTTTAAATCTATATCTAGCCAAGATCTCAGCCAAATTTCAGATCAAAATATCATTAAAATGATCTCCGAATTGTCCAAAATTGATATTAATTTGACCCGAAATTTGAACTTTGAAGCCAAAAAATACTATTTAATAAACTTTTAGAGCTTTTTTTGCACAATTTATGATTAACAAAGTGTAGTTGATTATATCCTAGTATTATTCTCTTAAGATTTTATGGATCGTTGGTGTCTAAGCCTCACAGCTCTTCGATATGGTATGGTAAAAATATTGAAAAAATTACAAATTTTTGATCTTAATTGACCAAATAATCATTTAAAACAGATCCTACAGACGGAGTCCGTGGTATCATAATCTGGGACATGGGCTTCATGTGCATTTACATCATCATCAATGCCATCTTTTACTTTTTCAACAGCTGGTATCCTCTCGTGTAAGTAAATTTTTGAAAATTTTTTGAAAAAGAGTACCTATTCGAATTTCAGGCCTTCCATGTTAAACCTCATATAAAGGCCAGAAAGCCCATTAGAACCCAAAGATATCCTTTGAAATTTTTTGAATAATTTTGAAATTATATTAAAGGTACACGACAGCAGGGGTGAACGCGATGCTGCTTTTCTCTCCCCTCATTTCGGAGCCTTTTTTCCACAAATATTTCTATATCCTTCGAGCTTTCTGCCTCGTTCTACACCTCTATGCCTTCATTTCAGCTCGTGTTTTCCTCATATTTCCAGCCATTTTTTGTAAACTTTTAGAAAATGCTTCGAGGATTTGGAACCTTCGAATAGCCTACTGTCTCAAGAAAAGTACAATCATATTAAAAATTACGATTTTTAATTATAGACAGAGGGAAGCGAGCACTTAGATACAAGCACTTTTTTTTACAATTTTTAGTCAGTTTTTGGGAGAATGAAACACATGTGAGATATTACAAGCGGATTCCCTACATTAAATTATTTTTGGAGCATAAAATCATCATGCTGCTTTTGAGACAGACTGGACTCGTTTTTTCGACCCCTATTCAATTATATTTTATACTAAAAGTAAGTTGATAAGGGTAGATTAGGAATTGTCCTAAAATTTTTTTGAAATTTAGAGTATTTTAACAGTCTATTTTCGACAGAATTTGATGATATTTTTAGAATATCTTGGTTATCTTTAGATATGCAAGGTCCAACTGTTATATTGAGAATTTTTTTAATTTCAATGAATTTACTAGAATTTTAAGCTCTTTGAAGCTAATACAAGTAGTGCAAATTTTGCAGTTTTTGCTAATTTTGTGTCATGAAAGTTTAACTAATTTTTCATAAAAGGCAAAATATGATGTCATAAAATTACTTGATTGTCAAAAAATACTCTTACATTAGTTAATTTTATTGAAAATTTGAGTATAAAAGAGCACTTTTTGAAAATAAAAAAGCACTAAAAAGCACTTTTTCAAATGAGAAAAGGTATCGATTTCAAATTTTGAAAAGCACATTTTTGTGGGCCTTATAATGATTGCAGTCAAAATCATTTATGTTAAAAGTATGTTTATTTTTTTTCTTTTTTCGGTCGAATCTATATTATATTGCTATTTTGACTGTTTGCTTGAGAATATCTTGGCTAAATTTGTCTTTTTTTCGACCAAATCTTTTGATATTTTGACTCTGTTAGTTTGAGAATATCTTGGCTATCATCTCAAGATAAAGATATAAAAATAATTTTCAAAATCATCTTCAAACTATCCCTAATCTACCCCTACTTATCTTCATGTTTAGAGTCAAAATACCTAGCTAAATGTATTATTTTTTTAGGGATGTGCATTTACAGTGATTTTGCCGAGAATATTTTTCCTTCGAATCTATGGATATGAAGATCCAACAGAGGATGAATCCTTTGATAAAGTTTTGCGTGCTCTGAAACAGTCTGAAAATTCAACAATAGCAGATGGTGTAAGTAATTTGAAATTTTTGAAAAATTTTCAAAAAATTTTGACTTATCAGAATACATAATATCATGATATGGTATACTATAGATTAATTATGGCTTCAGTTTTGGCACTTGGGCTAATGGACTTTTTATCACGTTTTTCTGGTGTGTTGCTGGAGCTCTAGTTAATTCAGAAAGATTTGTCAAATGTGGTGTTGCAGTAAAAATTTAAAAATTTTGAAAATATATCAAGAATTCGATTTAATCTTAACCCTATTTTGGTTGAATTTACCCCTATATATTTGGTCTAACTTTACCCCTGTATGAAATTAGCACCCTGTATGAAAGATCGATTAAAAATTTGATAAAATTGGTAAAAATTTAACCAAAATCAGTTAAAAATTATGTACTTTTATGCCTTTTGATAGCTTAGGTTAGGATTGAAAAAGAATTTTGCACTATATCATACTTCAGAGGTTAAGTTAGACCAAAATATAGGGGTAAATTCAACCAAAATAGAGATGAAATTAAACACAAATCATAGGACAAAAGGTCACTAAAATAATTTTATTTAGATTCAAGATGGCTATGGGATTGTTAAAAGACATGGATTTATACTTTGCGAATCGGCAAAAGAGAAATATTTTGTAAAAAATTCAATTTTTTTCTATAATTTAACAAGGGAACAGACCTTACTGTCAATCTGGACAATGTTATCTGACACAGTACTAAAGATACCTAGGACGGAAATTTTTTTGTCAATATGTATTTCAAAATTTCAAAATTTCAAAAAATTTCAAAAATTTGGTTTTCTCTAACCATGTTCAAATCCATTAAGAAATTAATTCTGTCGTAAAATAAGGGTTTAATCTCATTCTTATTTTGGTTGAATTTACCCCTATATATTTTTGAAAAATGACAATTTAAGCTTCTAGGTCGACAGACCGGTCTGTTCCATTGTAAAATGTATCTAATTTTAAATTTTTTTGCAGATTCAATCGATAATTCAACATTTTCCAAAGGGTAAAAATCAGTTTTTAAGAGCTGGAAGTTTCATAATGAACCGAAGGATGCTGAGAAAGGTCAGTTTTTTTCAAATTTTGAATTTAATTTGACCTCTATATTGATTTACAAATGTAGTTATTAATGGCCCTTATGATTATTGTCATTTTGATTCTCAATTTCTCACCTTTGACTGCAAAAAAGACACTTGACTGTACTTCAGAAAGCCGATGTTACCGTTATGATGACAATAAGTTAGATATCTTTTTTTTAATACAATTTTTCTTGATTTTTATAAATGAATTTTTTTAGAGAGGCTTCTTCAGCTAGAGAATACAGTGGTTGACAAATTGACTTGAATTTTTTTGTTTTTATTACAATTTTTAAGATACTTATCGCTTATTAATTATATAGTAAAGTAATTAAGTAATTAAGCATTGTCAATATATGTAAGTACCTTATAAAATAAAAAAAGCTCATTTTTGGAGCTAAATTTTAAATTTTGTAGGGTAACTTAATTGAAGCAAATTTTTCTAGAACCATTCAATAGATGTTCAATTTTCAATCCAGCAATCAAAATCTAGATTTAGAAAAATTTCCATTAAATTTTGAAAAGAGTTATAATAGGCTTTCAGGCCTTTATATGAGGTTTAACATGCAAAGGCCTGAAAGCCAATTATATCCTTTATAAGCACATGTATTATAAAAAAAAAGAGATTTTCGAATCAACTGTCTTGAATCGAGACAGATTTGAGAAATTTTGGGGAAAAAAACATGAATTTATAGGCTAAATTTTGCTTTTTTGGGACATTATTCTATAATCAAATGAGATATTATTATTCTATCTTACACTTACAGTATACCCTACCTATCTTAAAGTATCTTATAGGACATTAAAGTATCATAAACTTTAATAAATTGTTATAAATTAGGTACTCAAATTTTTTTTAGTTTAGCTTAGTTTTTAGGTAGGTTATGGCCAAATTTTTAAAAATTTTAAGATATGTAATTCGTGCAGAGGTGTTAATTTAGGCCAAATATATAGGGATAAATTCAACCAAAATAGGAATGAGATCGGAGTCATTTAATATCAGCTTATAATAGATTTTAATACAAATTTTTTCTCTAAAAATCAATTTTGTAACTTTCCTTAATATCTACATATGTATTCTACATTTGAAAATCTTAATACAAAAAATTAGTAGGTAGGGTACCTACTACATTATACAGAATAGTCATATTATTTCTCATAAAACAAGTTTTTACAAATGTACCTATGTAAGTACTTAAATATAATTTTTATAGATGCAATTATATCCCAACCATTTGTATATAGATAATATAATATAATAACAAAAATATTGTGCCAATGCAAGGTCAAATTCAAGTTTTTTAAGCTCATCTCAAATTTAGAATAAATTGTAAGAGGAGAGGTAGATTAGGGATAGATCAGACATTTTTTTGTAATAATTGGACCAGTTGAACTGAAACATTTATATTTATGTGTATAGAGATAGCCAAGATATTCTCTAACAAACCTATCTAAAACAAGCCCCACATTCTTTCAAAATCATGTCTGCCCGTTAAAAAATTCAGAATTTTGACAAAAAACCATGAAAAAGTAAAAAAAAAAATTTTGACAAAAAATCAGACAAATTTCAAAATTTTGACAAAAAATCATAAAAAAGTAACGAAATTTTGGAAAAAATCACAAAAAGCAAAGAAATTTTGACAAAAA
>JAQIXA010003189.1:0-14795 GCA_034699045.1 Nanhermannia cf. coronata Gr-Ori-00579
AAATACTTCAGTAATAGCCATTGATTCTATACCACCACCAAGCAATTTGCTAAAAATCACAAAAAGAAAGTATTATAATTAGTAACTACATAATTTGTGTAAATTTTAAACTAGATCTGATCCAATTTCTAATGAGGTACAATTGATTTCAATATAAAAAGCCAATTTAAAGTTAATTTAAATAAGTTTACATTATGTACCCTACTTAATTAATAATTAAAAGGTAAAATAGTGAAAATTCATGATTCGTGAGTTACTTACTCCAATTCTTGTGATCCAGTTGAAAGCTTAAAAATACATTTCCGCTTATCACTGAATTGATTAGCTGTACAGAAGGAATTCCCCTCAACTTTAATACAAGCCTCTTTAATTTTCTCCACCTTAGCTTCAGACAACCCCTTGATATTACATAACTTCTTCTTGGTACAGAATTGAACACCCTTCACAGTACATATCCCAACTTGCTTCAATTTCTTCAAGTCAGCAGCATTCTAAGAAAAATTATGAGCAAAACAATTATTAGTAATTAATTAAGTAGTAGATAAGTATCTACTTGCACAGTAGTTGTACAATAACAATAACCTATGTTATTATGTTAAAAGTAATGCTAGGTAATTAGGCGCAGTTATGACTTATGTTATGACTAATAAGACTTACAATCCCATGTTTTTGAAGGATGTCAATATCCTGGAAGCACTCTTCGTCATCGTTAATGTCGACAGAGAAGACTTCTTCGGCTTCATCGATGACAGAAGCTGGTGCAGCTTTGCTCTTCTTCGGCTTGGGTGCGAGCATCATTGCCATTTTAATCACTATTATTCTTCAATTAAAACTCAAAAAAATCTAAAAAAAAATTGACTTTTTACAAAAATACAGATAAAATAGAGTTTAGTTTAGTTAGATTAATAGAATCAGAATTGACTAAATAAAAATAATCTTTAAATTTACCTTGCTTTCGACGGGGAACTTTAGAGGATGGTTCCAAAGATAAAAACTCCGAAATTTTGCACTTGTTCTCTAACTAATGTCAAAGGTCAAAAATCAAAAAAGAATAATGAGAGAAATGAGAAGAGAAAGTGAAAGTGAAAATGAAAGAGAAAGAAATCGAAAACGAATGAGAATGAGAATGAGAATTGAAAAAGAACGAGGACGAGAAGAAAAGAACGAAAAAATTTGAAACTTATATCCCTATTTATCGCGTCAAAAAGCGTAGTTTTCAAGTTACAACCTGCTCGAAACCGCTTCGATTTTCGTTTTTTTCCAATTTCATTTTCTTTTCAATTTACAATTTCAATTAAATTTTTATTTACCATTAACTTTTAATTGCACTTTACAATATAATTAGATAATTATAATTAAGTGGCAAATAAAGGCTATTTGTTTATAACGATCGATCCCTGCTCTCAATCACATTCTCGACAATTATGGTAAGTAAAATTAATAATAAGTTCTAAAAGACTTAATCAAATTCAAATCAAAAATTAAAAGTATTTACTTTTATTTTAAAAAGTTAAAATCCTATTTAGGATTTTAATTTAAATTAGTTTAGCTTTGGTTTTTACTTAATTACCAATATAGCTACGATTTACGATTGCATTTTAATTGTATGCCCTATTCAGCTTTGTAGAATCACACATTTTGACCTCCTCTGCTATATTTACATGTATTTTAGTTTAGTTACACAATGATGACAAAATATAAAATGAGGTTGTTGGTCTTGGACTTGAATGCGCTTTTAATCGACTTTAAGGTTCGAAGGGAACCTTCGACCTTCCATTCAAAGGTTTAAGGTTCTCAAGGAACCTTTTTTGGCTAGAAGATTCTAACTAGGGAACCTAAATTAATACCTAGCTTGTCATATTCCAGTATATAATTATAATTAGGTTTATTTTAGCATTCCTTTTCATTGTCCATGGGGCTACCTCTACGCCTAATGCATAGAGTTATTTAATTCAGCTCTATAAAACCCTATTTTTACCTTAATTTTCTCAGTAGATACACATAAAAATTGGTTTCTCAGAGCTAAAGCTAAATGATCAATTGGGTTGGGTTGAGCTGGGTACAAAATAAGTAATATTGAATTTGAAAAACATAATACCTATATAATGATGATGACGATGAATAAAAATAGTAGGTACCTATATATATTCTGTAATTGGTATCTAATAAAAATGTTTATCATTTCAGGAGGAAGTAAATCCAAAAGCCTACCCATTGGCTGATGCTCCGTTGACAACGAAAATATTAAATTTAGTTCAGCAGGCTGCTAACTATCAGCAATTAAAAAAAGGAGCAAATGAAGGTAGGTATTATAATTATAATGCTTATCTCACTTGACTTTCATGAGAATTTGAGCACAATAATAACTAAAGTTGGTATTCAATAAAACCTCTTATTTTTATTCCATTAGCTACAAAGACATTAAACCGTGGATTGAGCGAGTTTATTGTGATGTCAGCGGATGCAGAACCACTTGAAATTTTACTTCATTTGCCACTTCTTTGTGAGGACAAAAATGTTCCATACGTATTCGTTAGATCTAAACAAGGTAATATATAATTTAAATTAATAAGCAGAATCCGCGAGTAACATTTGGCTTTTAACTTTTAAACATAACAGTATCTACACATTTTGTTACATTAAAAAAAATTAGACTAATAATATTCTCAATTTTTAAATAGCACTTGGAAGAGCTTGTGGTGTGTCAAGATCGGTTATTGCTTGTTCAGTGACCGGAAATGAAGGTTCTCAACTCAAACCACAAATCCAAGCAATTCAAAAAGAGATAGAGAAATTGCTTGTTTAAGCATTAATTTATTTCGATATATTTTGATATAAATATTTTTTACTTTTTTGATTTACTGTCATAAAAAGTTCTACAATATAATAATGTTTTTTAACTCTTCTATTTTCTAATACTATAGGCTAAAAAAAGTAAATCAATATACTTGATTTTTTACTATACCCTTTACCCTACGTCCTACCCTAATCTAATATAAAAATATTAATGTACCTTTAGAATAGATTAATAATTACATACGTTACAGCTGACTACAAACTACATCTTGTTTTACATGTATATTTAATTATAAACTTGGGTAATTGCTAAAATAGTAAAAAATAAAAATATATTAAAACTCCAAATCAAAATGCAATTTTTACTTGATTGATAGAATATAAATATAAATGCATACCCTACCTAATTTCTTTTCTAAATCTTACATAAAATACAAATATCTAAATACATAAAAGAATTTTAATATGAGTGCTAGGTTCTTAAAATTTAATATATAGATAATATATATATTTAACAGACTTTATTAATTTGATACAATTCATGTATTACAAAACAAGCAGAATAGGAATAGAAATCCTATTATAGAATTATAATTAATTTTAAAAACAGTGAGAAATATAAAATAATAAAATAAGTTTTATTAATAGTATTGTACTTTTTATCGAATTTTAGTGTTATAAACTTTGCTTATAAAGATATTTGCAATCGTTTTGTAGCAGGTAATAAAATAACAATTATAACATACATGCAATATAGAAATAAGTTTTGAATTATGATGTGGTGTACGTAAAAGGCAACCATTCAATAACCAACAAGGTATAAGGTTATGCTTGGATTCTGTTCTGAATCATTAATCTTTTTGAAATAATGGACGTGCTACACGATTCCAATTCTCTTCCCATCTTAAAGATTGAAATTTCTTAAGATTCTTCTTGAAATTGGTATGATTTAAATTAGGTACTTGGGAAATTTTAAACCAATCTTGAATATATTGAGTTAACTCGTACGATGTATTAAACACAAAACCATTTTCATTATGAATAACTAATTCTGATATGCTACAAAAATTAGGAGATACAATTATAATCAATTGGACATTTTTAGTTTAATTTACCATTCAAAGTTGTATGCACAAACTGGTAATCCACAACCAAACATATCTACGACCTTCATTGGTAAATCGACACCGCTTGATGATGTATGAAGTGACACTCCTAAAATCATCAAGCAATGTCAATTATTTTTAATGTAAAAATTAAAATATTATGTTAAACTGTACTTACCTAAATCTGAACTAGCAAGTAGTTTTGGATAATCTTCAGGATCAAGCCAAGGTAAATTAATTTCTAGATTTTTCCAATCATGTCCAAATATTTTATTCTTGTAAAATTCTATAAAATTAAAAAGTCACGTCATAACTCATATTTTAAACCAGAATTTTCTTCTTGTGTAATCAAATAATAAATGTTTTAAATGTTAAAACTAACCTTTAAGAGGGCCCTTTCCTGTTATAAAAACAATCAAATAAGGGTATTTACTTGGATTTTCTTCTCTTAACTGTTCATAATCTAAAAAAAATTCGAAAATATTTAAAGCTGTCTTATATTATACTATACTTATACTTGTATAAACTATAACACTGAAATGAAAATACAAATAAATAAAGTAAAAGTAAACTGTAAGATACAGATACATATATTTAAGCTTACCTTCTAATGATGTTAAAAGAATATTAAAATCCTCGTCCTCTGTCCAACTCGTACTTGATATTAATATTTTAGTAGGCTTTTTTAATGAAGGATCACATACTGCATTCAAACTTGGAAACTTATCACTCATTTTTCTAAGAAATTCAAATTTTTCATCATCGTTTAATGGCTTAAAAATTTCAGAAGCTCGATCATATAAAGTGATTGCACTAAAAAGTTAAAAAAAAAGTATTTTTATCTTATAGAATTTAAAATTATTAGATAGAATATTTTAAAATTTACTTGATATTTAATCTATTTTTCAGGTCAGCCCTCATTGCGTTTGATACACATAAATGACCATGCCCTTTAGCTCCAAAATATTCTTCAATCCATTTAGAAACTTTATATATTAAACTATTTTCTCCTACATTCATTGCCATTATTGAATAACCATAATTGTGCCAATCAACAACGAAATGACACCATAAAAGAATTGAATTTAACCAACATAGCGTCAGTGTTGGTATAGCTGGTGGATTTTGTACAAGAATATAATCTGGATAAAATTGTCTTCCCAAAGTCATCCATATAAATGCCCAAAATAAAAAGATCCATTGCCAAATGACTTTAAGTGGATATGCTAAAGGTTTTGGTAGGCCTAAAATCAATTTTAAAAAAATGAAGTAAAAAAGACTGCGTATGCACTAACTACATAATAAATAAAAATATGCAAATAAATTTACTACCTTGGAGTACTTCAGGTGGTTCTCTCATAAATGTAAACCAAATATTTGAATTATTAGCTAAAACTTCAGGCAATTCTGTTCCACCGTATCCGATCATATTTACATTAAAACCTTCGTTGACAAGTGATAGGGCATGATATCTCATGCGTGCTGCAAATATCAAAAACATTAAAGATAATTCTGATAAAATATCAGTATGGTGTAGTGTACATTATATACATGGCAGGTTAAAAGACTTTTAAACAAGAAAAAGATGACTTACGACTTCTTCCAATATCACCTAGTACAACAATACATGCATTCCTTTTGGCTAATACTCTCTCCATATCATTTTCTAATTTGTCCTCCTTATCTTGTTTCTTTTTTTCTTGGTCGTCACTTTCCTCATCGTCTATTCTAGTTCTAGTAGTAGTATCCATTATGAAAAATAAGCAATTATTTCCAATCTCCAAATACTAAAATTGAACAATAAGCAAAAATTATAATTAGAATTATAATTATAATTAAACTGGGTTAAGGTGAAGGTAGCAAGGTCTTTGCTGGGGAAAAAACTTAGAAATTTTTTTTCGAAATTCGTAGCAATTCACCTTTTCGCCACAAACCTAACCTAACTTAATACAATCATAACCCCTTGATGTGGTTCCAGGAACCGTGCGGGTCACTCGGGGGTGTTTGATCCGCCTTTAATGGCTAGAGTAATGGCCAGCTTCAATCTTAATATAGGGTTCTTCTAACTTCTATGCCATAACCTTAAACTGTTCATTTATTTATTCAATTCAAGTATGTAGTAGTAACAGTAACTATACAAAAAAATCGTTCGGTTCGGTTTTTTGCTTTGCTTTGCGGTATACCTTTAACCTAGTCTAATTCTACTATTATCTTTATAAAGATACGATACCTAAATACCTAACCTAATATATATTCTTTATTTCTATTAGTTATAGTTTTATAATAGTTGCTCTACCTTTGAAAACCAAATGTATTATTTGATAAAAGCATAACATAAACATAAACATAAGATAAGTAGATAGGAGTTATAAATGTCTTGTTAAAAGTCAAAATTTATACTTGAACATGAAATGAAATTGAAATGAGTAATGAGACCAAAATCGGGTTTTACAGAGTTGAATTATATAAATAATAGATTTGATCATTTATCAAGCGGCAGAGCAGAAACATACCTGTATTTTAGACAAAAATTAAGATTCCAGTAGCTCCAGCTCCAGTCAACAGCTGGAAGGTTTTTAGATTTAGAATCTGCTGTATTAATCTGGAACTGGAAAGTCCAGCAGCAGCCAAGTCAAAACCTTAATTTTAAAATATGTATGAGAAAATGATATTGACGTTGACGTGCGTGATCTGTACTCTTTCTTATTTCTTATAATTCTTATTAGCTTTTTAGAATTCAGAAAAAATACTATAAACTTACTTTTATGATAATAATAATAAATAATAAGAATAAGTTAATTAAAAACAATTAAAAAAATCGACCCCAACCCAAAAATAAAATTAAAAAAAATTAAAAAGTTGTAAAAAAAATTGAATTTTGGTTTGGTAAAGAATTTCTGAATAGATTAGCTTTATATCTAAATACCCCATTCAATTCACGAAAAAAAATTGTGCGACTCGATTACCTATATTTTGTCAAAAAATACATAACAAAATCCGTGAAATGATAATAAAACTAATTAAATTAATTAACTCCTTTTAAAAAATCTTAACTGTAATTAGTTAGTGGTGTGGAGAGTTTACTCGTTAAAATGTACGTTCATTTTTTTGGGAATATTACTTGACATCTTTTATGGTAAGGAATGAATAAGGAATTGAGATATCTAGAATTTGAAATTCAATTACAAGGTCAACTTTGTATGGTATTCTTATTTGATTAGCTAACTGAACTGTCTGATCGATTAATTTGGTGGATATCCATCAGAATAATATGGTAAATTTTGAAATATTTTTATCTTGGCATTGACATTTATCTAATCTAATTATAAATTGGGTATTTTTTTTAAAAGGTACAATTCTCCAACTTCAACTTCAATTATACTTTTTAATCCAAAAGTCCAAAATAGAAGAATTTAAGTGGAATGGATGGAATGGAAAGAGTTTAATTAGTAGAAGCCTATTACTATTCTAGATTTTGGATAATTTTGAGTCGAGAGTCGAGACGGAGTCGGTGAATGTAAAATTATATACATACATCATCTCGTTAAAATTTTTGCTAATATGCTTCTGCTGGTCTGGTACAAGTTTGTTATAAAAGTTTAAAGACAATTTATATTAGGTAATTGCTAGATTATAGTCTAAGAATGAGAATCAAGAGATTGTGGTCCCAATTTCAATTTGAATAACAGGATATTTCAAAAAATTTCTACCTACCCTGTAACCCTACTAGTGTAGTGTTGGATGGTGTTTGTTTAAATACATTTCATTGAGCAATGTGTTCTGGAAAGCCTTATAAACCATACGACTACCTTCTTAAATTTCTGCTTGTTGGGGATAGGTAAAATAAGAATATTTAATAATTTACATACAAATTATTTAATTCCAAACAAAAAGTAAAAATGTAATTTTTTATTTCCAATATTGATTTTTATAGTGATGTTGGTAAACACGTAAGTTAATTTATAAAAATTGTTTACTATTATTTGATTTTAAAACAAATTACTAATCTACCTTTATTCTTTTCTATAATAGGAAATCCTCAACGGCACTTTTCAGGATGGCTCGCATGAATCTCCATTCTGTACAGGATCAAGTGAGTACATTGTTTCATTTTATATGTATTGCCTTTAAATTTTAAATATTTGAAAGCATTTGTAAAATTCATTTTTTATAGATTAGAGATCCTCAAAGTGACAAGTAAATTAATTTTTTAAATTTTATTTTCAGCCGCATATAAAATATCAACAATTTTATTGGATGGAAAGAAGGTCAAATTACAGGTAAGTATGAATATAATATAATGCTGATTATAATATTGTAATATGAATAATATGTATGGTAGTATGTAGTTGTATATTATATAATGTAAGTGTAATTGCTGTAATTCAATTAATTTTTTAAAATTTATTTAATTAATTGCATCAACCTTATCTCACTCTCATCCTAATTTAGTTCGAATTTAGTTTTTTTCATTTGAAAATTATTATTGTTAAAATTTTTTTCAGGTGTGGGATACATCTGGACAAGGTAGAATTTTTAATTCCAAATTGAATTCTAATTAAAATAATATTAAAATTTTATTTTTCAAATTTAGGGAGATTTTGTACAATCCTTCGATCATATTCAAGAGGTAATATTTTTGTTTGTCATTTCTAGTTTCTAGCTAATTTATCTATTAAATTAAACTGATGCTCTACCGCTACTGAAGTAGCACATTTAAAAAGACGATTAATCTAACCGTATTTCTCAGGTGCACAAGGAATTCTTTTAGTATATGATATAACTAATAAATGGAGCTTTGATGGCTTAGACAGATGGCTCCAAGAAGTTGAAGAGCACGCACCAGGGGTTCCAAAAATCTTAATTGGAAATAGACTTCATTTAGAATTTAAGCGACAAGTTTCGGTGAATGAAGCTGAAGAATATGCTATAAAGCATAAAATGGGATTTTTCGAAGTGAGTCACCTTTGCAACTTTAATATAGTCGAAAGTTTTGTTGAATTAAGTCGCAAAGGTGAGCAAGAATATACATATAGTACCCTTAATTTACCTTATATATCAATAAATTAATTTTTTTGTTTACGTCCAGCTCTTCAAAGAAATGGAATGGAAAGATTGAAAAGAGGAAACAAAGGTTTTATTTTTAATAACCTATTTATAATTTTTGGATATTCATTTCATTCTAAAATAAACAAGCAATCGCCGAATTAGCATTTAAACAAGATAATTTTAAAGCATTTTTATTTATTTTGTTTTGTAGTTCTGACGCTTAAGGAGTTAACATGTCGACAAATAGTTACAGTAACTACTGTATATGGCATTGACGTAAGTTAATTAAATTATATATGCTACCTAACTTCCACAGAGGTTTCGTTCCATATAAATCACAAATACCTTAGCTAAGATAAAAGTACTTTTATTTTTGTATATTAGGTTCTACCCCTTCCAAACAACTTGAAAAGTTATTTGAAATCATATGCTATGACAAGATATTCAACCCAGTATAGAAGTCTTCCTTCTAAATTTCCTTCTAAAAAATTAAAATTTCTTACACCCAACGATGCAGCCAATAATTCAAATGGGTGTGCTGGGAAAAAAACATGTACTATTGTTTAAAAGAAAGAATTTTATTTGTAAGTTTTTAAATAATAATTCTAATTACTAAATACTAAATATCTATCAATTATTTATACATCTACTTTTTTTTATTACAATTTTTTCGTAAATAGAAAAATTATCTGGTTCCCATCTTATTCTCATTACTTTAAAATCAAGTCCCGTTTTTTAAATGTGATTCTTAAGTTTAATTTTGAAAATTAGTTTTTTATTCTTCAGGCATACTTATTTTATTACATAGGTAATTTAGATAATTTGAAAGTATATTTTAATGATTACTTAAAATAAAGAGTTAGTAAAATTAAAATGTGAGTTTGTAATTTACTCGTGTGGAGTGGTTAATTTAAAATTTGTTTGTTTGTAATATTTCGTGATTTGTAAAAACTCTTAATTCTCATCAATTTATATTTTATGAAATATAAAAATTGACCAACGAAAGACTTATATTAATCTTATTTATTTACATTAAAAGGTAGGTAGGGTACTTATCTTTATAACTTTACACTTTACCCACATATCAAGCGCAAGCATACTAGATTTTATTTATTTTAATAAGGCAGGTAACGTAAGTTGTACCTGTTTTAATATGTAATATCTATTTGATAGGTATTGCAATTGCATAAAATAAATATTATATTCTTTTAAAAGTTAACGATTTTTATTTAGAAAAATCTTTTTGTGTATTATATGTCTTTATCATTTTTTATGTTAAAAAATCGTCAAACTTCAAACAACAATCACAGAATAAATTTTATTCAAACCCAAAGATTTGTTATACAATGGTATATTATATTATAAAATATATAGTTAAAAGTTAAATGTACAATTAAAGATTAAGATAGATAAGGCATGGTTAAAATTAAAAATTAATTAAATGTACGCCCATATTTTTTATACAAAATTAAAATAGATAGGTATATAGCGTAGGTACCTAAAGTGTGTAGAAGTTACTTCTACAGCTACATACTTTATAGATACCTGTACCTATGTTATTACAGTAAGTGAAATTATTTATTTAAAATTAGGTAAATAGAAATTCGTAAATCAAAATTTTGAAATTCATCGATAAGAAACTTATCGAAGCAATGAAATATAATGAATCAAAAATTCTTTTTTCTTTTATTAAAAGATAAAAGGGTAAAATTTTACTCTTTATTTATTTATCTTTATTTTAAAAGTCGAGATAAAAACCTTTTTAACTTAGGTATATCCCTATTCTTACCTACATATTCAATGTATGAAATTAAAGCACGTATTTCGTTTAAAAATCAAGTGTAGGTAAATTAAAAACCTCTGAAACCGCTAATTAAATTGTATTGTAGCAATTTATTATTTTTGCAATTTTCTAAATTGTACTTTTTTCTTTCCATCATTTTTAAGGGTATTTTTAAGTTGAATTTACTCCGTATGTATTTATTGTTTGATTGAACTGATTACTATTATTACCTCCTAAACCATATTTATTAAATTTATTCTGAACTTTATAGATAATTATATTTTAGGCATACCTAATTATAATTATACTATACTAGGAAATTGTTTAGTTATGATTATGATAAATTAATGTTTGTAAAATCAGTAATCGATGTACTATAGTACCTACTATGTATAATGTAATGTAGGTATAAGGTACTACTAGGTAAGTAAGTACCTAAAATATTTTTATAAATGAAAAAAGATGAATCGGATGAAAATAAAAGACGTCAATTTTAATATAGTTTAAAAAGTATTACGGTTTTATTTATTTATTTATTAAAGTAGACAATATGAATGAATATGAATACGTAGGGTACCTAATAACAAGTAAGTGTTATTAAATGAAGTATGAGTAGTGAGTAAGTCGTAGGTTATTTTATTATAAATCTATCGAATTTCCAAATACATTTCAAACAAAACACATCTTAACTCAATATTTAATTTTAAAAGTAAAAGTATGTAGTTATATTTATAAAGATTTTATTAAAATAATTTAAGACATTTTGTTATAAATAGCTTTTCAATTTTTGTTAATTTGTTTGTTTGTTAAATAAATAGGTAGCTTGTACATTAAGACATTGAAAGAATATAATTTTTTTTAGTATAAATGGAAGCTACCTATTTTTTGGCCTTTTACTTTTAAGTTTAATATATTTACCTACTTAATAACAATCTAACAATAACAATAAGCTACGCTACGCTACCCGCTACAAATATTACGTATTTTTTAATCTTCGTTTCCTATTAGCGAATCCCAAATTCGCTAATATAAAAGTTTGTTCTTTAATGCATTGACATAAAATTTTACGGCGATAAATTGATTTTTAAAGATTTAAATACGAATAATATCATTATAATATTTCTTATACCTATTACCTACCTACTATACAATAATATCCATTTTAAAATCTAGAAAATTATGTAGGGTCAGGGTGAGATACTACGATACGAGTAGGACTTATTTTTGCCGAGCAATCTGAAAGTGAAAGATCAATAATTTTGAAAATAAACTCACCCTAGTACATTACACTAGTTTTACAAATTATTGCATAGGTACTATAAGGTAACTAGGTACCTAAGTAATTCATTTCGTAAAGTAGGTAGGTTAGGGTTAGGTATTTAGTGTATATTAAGATTATAATTAAAACAACTAAAGTTTCGTTTCGATATCTCAAAATGAGTCAATTTCATTTTAAAAATTTCAACAATAATAATTGTTACCTACCTATATTAAATAAAAAGTAAAATAAAATGCAAACAAACCGGTTTTGACTAAAATTACTTCTTAATCTTAATTTAACTATTCAGATTCTCGTCGAAGTTTGGACATTTAATTAAAAATAACTGATTGTGATTGTGAGTAAAGAAAAATTAAGTTAATAAAAATGCAATGCAACGCAAATCATATAAATAGTTATGGTTAATTATGCATTCTGATGAAAGTTTGAAGAATTTCTAGTCAATGTGACTTAATTAAAAAGATATTTTTAACTATTTTTAACGATAATACTACAAGTATTTTAGTATTTAGTAAAGTACTAAAAATAGCAATACCTCTGCTGTAGGTATTAAGTATTAGGTATAATTGTATAATTATAATTTTAGCTATTTAATATTTAAGTTAAAAATATATTATTGTACTTACATACTAGGTAAAATTATTCTTATCATATCCACCACATTTTATCTAAATTCATAAATTTGGATGCTCTTCTCAGGTATATGCGTCAGATTTAAAGATTGATACCTAAAATTAATAAAAAAAATATGAACAAATTAATATTAATATGAATGAATATATAAATTATATACTCCGTATAATATAATGAATAATGATGTCCAAGAAGTCAATCAGGGTAATTATTAAATTTAAATATCAGTAAAACGTACCATTCTGATGATCTGTGATAATAGTAACCTTCAATTGATGCATCTGATTTCGTAAAACAAATATAATAGAAACCAGCAAAAGAAGCCCCGCTAATATCTTTAAAAAATGTCAAAATTTGGTTTTTCAGACTAGACTTAAAATCATATTCAATTTTAAATTAGGTAGGTACCTTTTATTGTGTGATCAGGAACTAAAAAATGTTCTTTCCATCTATTTTAATATTCGCGAGTTTATAAAATATAGAAAATAGAATCCAAATAAATATGTACTTATGGTTAGTACTTACCTCATAAAGACATAATCTGTTTTCTTTAAAGCTTCATAATCAAAATTGTCTGAATTGAAAATCTTTGCATATTGATGAAAATTTGTAAATTTACTCCAATGTTTCTTATCTAAAATTAGAAATTATATTAACTTTTTTAGCAATGGAAAGACCGCTTAGTTTTCCAGTGATTTTTAAACTTTTTTTTACCGACTTCTTCGTCTGCATCCCATTTTCTGAAAATAATAATAAATAATGAGCCTCTCATTTAATTATATTGTAAACTAATGGATCATAGATTCATAAATAGCAGTCGGTCATTTAATATACTAACCTTGTTAAAAATGGGTTTCTTCTACTGATAATTTCTCCATCAAAAAATGTCGTTAAAGTTGGATACTCATCTGTCAATCCTTTAATTTTTAAATAGCCACACAAATAACCATTTTCTTCATCCACATGCTATAAAATAAAATAAAAAAATAACAGGCAAATTAATAGAACTAGAAGGGAGAGTAGTGAGTAGAATAATTATCAATTACCTGAAGAACAACTTCGACATCGTAGCAATTTCCTTTAGATTTTTGATAGAGATGAAAAATATACAAAAAAAATTTAGATTTTGATTCAGCTTTGAGATACCCTAAATTTGACTTGTAAAAAGTGAATTCATTGCATTGTAAAAAATCTCAAAATTTGGTTTTTCAGGCTATACATACCCTACTCAAATCATGTTCAATTTTAAATTTGGTAGTTACCTTTTGATTTTTGATGTCCTTGAAATCTTGATCCATTGTATAGGAGAGAAGCTGCAACGCCTGGTTGCTTGCTAAATATAATTTATTATGATTAATACTCAAATTAAAAAGATGTTTTACAGTCTTTTACTAATATTAGTATTAGTATTAGTAAACTGACTATACCTGTTAGCAGGAGGTGGAGGGCAAAGTTCAACTTTAACGGGCATTTTGTTGAACAAGAAGAACAAGGAGCTGGCTGAAGATGTGATGATGGAAACTTTTTTAAAGTTTAAAGACTAATCGAGTTTGAGGCAAGAGGTGAAAAGTTAGGTCCGTAGGTCATAAAGGTCACAACAATAACTAGAAAAGAACAAGGAAGAAATATAGAAATTACTTGATAATTAAAATTATTTATATTCTATAAGACTCTGATTCTAACATTTGGCTGAACGATCTGAACCTGAAGCCTGAACTCTGCTCTGATATTTATTTAGCCTTAATATTAAAACATAAAACATATGTATTTTAAATTACTTATCCTATCGTATTAGGTATAATATTAATATATTACTTATGATTTATGCTTTACTTATGATGATTCAATATTTTTATGTCAAGAAGATAAGATAACAGATAAGAGCAAGTTCAATGAAATACAAAAATTGACAATTGCAATATGAATTATTGACATTATGCATTGCATAATATGAATTTGAAATAAGATTCTCAAACAATTTAGATAAATAGGGTATGCATATTGTACATGTACATCTATTTAACACAAAAACTTTTTGCTAAATTACATAATTTAAAAATATTTAACTCAATTTTAGGCTGGAGTAAGGTTCAGGTGGTACCATTGGGGAAACATAGGGGGGAAACATATGATTTAACATGGGGGAAAC
>JAQIXA010003190.1:0-14794 GCA_034699045.1 Nanhermannia cf. coronata Gr-Ori-00579
ACAACCTTTTTTAAAAAACTTATATGTATTTAAGAATAGGTACTATATGTACGGCGATAGTAGAAAATTTTAAAGAATATTTGAGTTATGTATAAACTTTAAAATACAGAAAAAAGTAAGAAAGTTAACCTAAGAAAAGGTTTTAGTATTATATCTGTAATAGCAATGCAATATCTTAAGATGCATAAGAACTACTCGTAATAGGGTTGAAAAACATTCGAAAACCCAAACTACTTATGATTCAAATCGAACCTTTATAAGGGTTTGTAATGGCCCTACGTATCTTTAGATATCTGTTTTTTTGAATCTTAAAAATTTAAAGTTATTTATAATATATAAAAACATTTGTGCGTATTGGTTTTTTTATATATACCACGAGTCAAGAGCAGCAGGTGGAAAAAGTTTAGTATCCTACGTTTATACAAAATAATCTTATTACTTTAGGTTTAATAGGGTAGGGTACCTATCTACTATGTATAACTCACATATCATATCATAATCATAAGTGATTTATCGATATTCGGACAGTCATAAATTTCACATCGATTTAAGTAAAATCTTATCCCGCAAATGGAAATCTGAACTTTCGATGAGATAAAATGTAATGAGTATGGACTATGATAGAATGCCATTTAGGTAGGTATTTTTTTAAAGTCTCATAAAACACATTTCATTTTAAATATTTTTTTAAATTCATAATTATATGAAGATAAATATACGAAATTCTGACTTACCTATATACTTTTTTGTATTTGGAAAATTCATAAATGAAATTTTTCTTAGGCATTAATGGCTGGAGAAAGTAGGTGAAAGTTGAAATATAAATGATTTGAACTTGATTGATTTGAGTTGAGAGATCAAAATTTTCAAGATTTACTTTTAGCAAGTATCAAGATCAAAATCGGTTTATTTTTTAATATTTTTTTCTCGAAAATTCAGTACCTAGTCGAATATCGATGTGCAACTTGTGACCTTATCCTCTTTAGTTTTCAAGTACCCTACAAAAGTTATCAATACCGAATACCTACAACTTACAACCTATGTGCAAACTACTTATAAAAATGTCAAAATTTTATAGACTGGTGTAAATATTATTATTTTAAATATTCTAATCTAAAAGGACAGTTTACATTTCTACAATCTAGTACAAAATGATGCTACCTACATAGATATTAGATAGTACAATATAGATAAGTAGGTATAGGTACAAAATATCGATCTCTATACAAAGTAGGTGCTATTTAAGATATTTCTATAAAAATCCAATCTATTAAACTACAGGTAGTAAAAATATACTTAATAATTTATGCTAAATTATTTACAGCATTTCATGTTTTCAATCTTTTTAGTGAGGTTTTTTGTGTAGGTTCGCAAGCACCAAGAGGAGCACAATATAATATAATAGCAATTTATTTAATTCAATTTTGGTGAAGGTGGTATGATTATACAGAACAAACATTTTTTATTCAAAAAAATCAATGAGGTCAGTCAAGGTTTACACTTGAACTAGTACTAATAAATATTCTAAGAATAAGATAAAATTTCTATTAAATCTAGAAGTGTTTTTGGTGGTATAGTACATTCTATAAATATGTATGTATAGATTGGACAAGAACAGATCAGAGTTTTTTTTTGTGAATTTTTAGATTTAAAGCAAGGTAAGTATATACTATAATTTAATGTAAGAAAGTGTATTATTATTATTATAGTTATTTTTGGCTTTGGTTTTGCTTGATGGATTGCATTTGGTTTTGGTTTGGTTTTTTTCAGCTTCAAATTTCACAAAAACTGGTGTAGATAGTGGTATTATGGTTGTGGTAAATAAAGGGTCTTAAATCTTTTAGGATTTACTACTGCGTATTCAAACATCAAACTTGATTTTTGTGCTATTTTTTGTATACACAATATAATATATATGGTATGGTTATATTGATAAAGTCAAAGTGGAGGGAGTGTTTTCTCGGATTTTTTTTGTACAAAAGGATTTAATTTATAAAGTTATATATATAAGAGTAGTTCTAAAGTTCTACAGGTAATCTAAACTCTACAAATATGGGGTAGATAGCTAATCTAGATGTAAAGTAAATGAGGATTAGAAATAGTAATTTTAGAGAATTTTTAAGATTTAGATTTAGGCGTACTCAGTATCGGTCGAGACGCCTCTGTCAAGGTAAGGTCGATTGTGATGATTAGTTAATTGTGAAGTGTCAATATAACCTGGTGGTTCTACTATGTGACCATGTCCTGGATTTCCATGGTGAACTGGTCCTGCTGGAGATCTTGTCTGGGCTATTGCAATACTCTGAAAATTAAAAAAAAATCTTATCAACATTATATAGTAGGGTATCTACATAAGCGATGCACAGTATACAATGCCATATCCCTAGAATTTGCCATTTAATTAGCTTTGAAATACAATATTATGTACAATATTTCGGGATTTTTCATGTAAAAGTATTATTTATTGACCTTTCCGAAAATTTAATAAGCAAGTTATTGAAATCTTAAATCCTCTCTTATTATACTTTGTATTCCAAGATAAGATTAGGTATTTTGTTATAAGGTTTTTTACAAAATAGGTATACCTAAAATCTAAAATAATTCGGCTCTATGAGATACAGCTGATTCAGGTCATAATTTTACATTAATGATTACAATATGAATTTCATATTCATAGTCATAGTCATATTCATAAAAGGAGAAAGTTTTTTCTGCTAAAAATTCTGGATAAGCTAACCTGGATAAACTTAACTGAAAGAATATTTTACTCAATATAGGAAGGTATTCAATTCATAATATTTGTAGAAATAATGCCTAGATGGTTTTTACAGCAAGATTTCCATACTAAAAAGTATGGAACCCTTTTTATGTATAGGTAAGGATAGGTACTATATAGAGGTAGGTACTAGTGTCTAGATCAGTATATCAGTAGGTAACTATTAGGATTACTATATTTACCTTTTGGTAAGAAAATAGTTGTTTCTCCAGGTTGTAATTCTCTGCTTGCAAAGCCCCAATCTCCTTTCTTTAGTAAAGAAAAAGATAAATCTCACTTTAATTATTCAAAATTCAGAAAAGGAATAATAATATCTAGATACTACTACCATAGTTCTCTACTATAGTATATCATGTGCTACTACTACTAGTATGAAGGAAATAGGACACAAAATCCTTTTATTTTATGAAATATCTGAATTCTCAACTCTCTAAAGACACAAAATAAATTTTTAAGTTCGTTCAAAGTAGGTTTATAGAGCTTAAAATCTACCATTACATATATTCTGTCTTTTCCTTCTATGAGATTTATAATCTCTATTCTTTTCTACCATATTATTTGAAAAGTAAAATAAAAACAATAGAAAATGATCCATATTGTTTTCCAATGTCTTTTGGATTACTCCGTATTTGATCATTTTTGCTCATTACCTATTTAATACTAGTAGGAATAATAATATGGAAAAATTCTGAAGAATTCTTTAGAAATATTTCAATATTCTTTTATATTTAACGAGGTAACAGACTTCCCTGTACCCTTGGACCTTAATGTCCATGTCCCTGATGCATAAGTAGGCACCCGCAAAGATGCTTTATCAATAGCTGAAAATATTTTTTGGCAATTTCATAGGTTCTCAAAATATCATGGTTTTTGACCAGGGCCTGACGGACTTGTCAAAAATCGTGGGTTTTTGAGAATTTTTTTGATATTTTTATAGATTTTTTTTTAAATTTTGATATTGTTAAAAATTTTGAGCGTTTTATTGATAATTGGTGTCTTTTTCTGAAGGTAATCATCAAAGTTCATGAACACAGGAAGGTCTGTTCCCTTGTAAAATCCAATTTTAAGATCCAATTTACCTCATTTGTTGTGCTTGAACTCGAGCTACATCGTCATATTTATGATAAGTTGATTGAAATAAAAGGTATGATTCACCCCTTTATAAATTTATAAATTTTTGTTTACAAATGTTTTGAATTTTGAACAATATTTTTGAAGGATTTTTACCATTCTATTTGTACTCGGACTTGCTTCGCTTCATTTAAGTAGAAGCTATTTGGATCCCTTATCTATTTGACAAAAATGGAATTATTCATTCAAAAACTTAATAAAGTACTTACGCCTACGAGAAAATATAAGCTTGTTATTTACTAATATTTTAGTATTTCTCTTTGATGTATTTATGAAAAATAGCAAAAATCTAAAAATTCTAATATTTCAAACTAGAAAAGAATCACAATATTTTTATCAAAAGATTTGAATCTCATAAGAGCTTATTGTAACTTAAATATTAAAATTAATCCTTTATAATATTTGATATTTGTAAATTTTGAACAGGTAGGAGAAAGTCGGTACTTTCGCCGAAATTTTAGACATTTTTAACAATGAGTTTGAATGGGTAAAAATATATACTATGTATCTACCTGATTGATTGTAACGTCTGTTTCCATTAAAATCCCATCATCACTATCCTCTTGAACATAATAATGACCTGAAAAGTCACAAAAATGTAAAATTTTTAATCATTTTGAAATGCAATTTTATTCGTATTTCGTATTGGAAACTTACTGAAAGGAACATGTGTGAATCTAAAAAAAATTAGTTATAAAATGTAACTTAACTCTCAGCTCTTAATCAGTATTATTATATTATGGAAATGATCCATCTCAATCTCAATAAAAGTTTCAATTAAAGTATTATTATTCAGTATTTTTAAAAAATTTCTAGAAGTCTCGTAAGGAAACACTTTCAGTAAAACAGGACTACCTTGATAAGCCTTCCTTAAGATGCCTTGCATTTGCTTGTAAAGAATTTGAAAAACCTAATAACTAAATCATTTATCTGTATTTGTCAAATTAGCAGATTATATTGAAATTCTAAAATACACTACAAAGTAGCATTTCAAGATTCCAATTTCTGCAATGCTATTTCTTGTGTAACCTGTGAAGTTAGCAGAAATTATATTATTTCCATTGATAAACCATCTTGTAAAATATCAAGGTAGGGTCTGCTCCCTTGTTACCAGTAGCTCTCATTAGAAAGTGTTTCAAAAAATTTTTAGACATCAAATTTTTAAAAGTAAAAAAAAAAACCATATTATTTTGTATTGAAACTGGATGAAGCATTTCATTTTTTTATGTAAATGATCAATTTCTTACGCAATTGGATCGAGTAGACCACTTTTAGAATTATAACGGAGTAAATAAGCACTCCAACTAACATATCGCAAATGATTTCTTGGTACATTTTGATGCAAGTCCTTAAAAACCATCCGAACTCTTAAAGTCTGCAAGTTTTGAGAAGATTTTAATTAAAATAATTTCTAATACCCTCAACTACTTTCGTAGATACTATTGCATTTCTAATAAGTAGGGCTATCTAGTACTGATATATTACAAGTAAAACTTATGATTTTGATGATTTATTTGGAAAATTTCAAACCTCAGAGTGTGTGTCAGCCTCCAGAGTCCAGGCTTGCTTATCTCGATCGAAAGTTTGAATTGGGACCGAGACTGAAGGCACGTTAGGTGCCGAATATACGGGTGTTAATGTCAGTTCTATTATCAAATTAAATCACATGTTGATTAGCAAAATTAACTTTTTTTAAAAATTAAATTCTATTTTTCCCAGTACCAGATAAGGTATTTGCTGTGACCATTTCTAAATGAACTCGAAGTATACCCTAGAAAAGTCATTAAAAAGCATAATTTAACATTCTACATTACTATATCAGTTATACCTAAATATAAAAGCAATAAAAATTAATCATTTTTTGTCATTTACCAAATCCAACTGCCTAAAGTCATGGATTATAAATTAAAATTTGGTTATACCCTACTTATCCTTAGCATAGACCTTGACTATACAAGCCAAGAAATGCATTCAAATTAAATTATTTGCATATTGCTTTTTAAATCCTAAATCCTAAATCCAAAAGTAAATTAGATTATTGTACAATCGGAAATCGTGCAGAAATATCCATCAGACAGAACTACGTGTATCCAATTTTAGTTACATTTTGCAAAATATAAGTTTTAGAATTATTTAAGTAGAAAAGTGGTAATCAGATCAGATTGGTTTAAAAATTTATAAAAATGTTAAATCAATAATCTTGTCAAAGATCTTGTCAAAGATCTACGAGTAGATATTTCTCTATTTTTGATAATTCAGAACAGATAACTCGAGCAAAACTTTTTGCAGATTTATGTAAAAAAAATTTTTAATTATATCATATTCATATACATCCTCTAGTATTATAGTAGGTAAGGTTATGAGGTACAATTAGGTAAGTACTAATTACTTGACTTTTGTTAATCTGATCAGATTTACATCTTGAACAAAATTATATTTTTTGCTTTGTTCTTTCCTTTCGAGTTTCTAGCTCGAGTAAGGTTAATTAAAATTTCAAATTATGTGGCTTTTATCAATTGTGTAATTTAATATACCGTAATCTAATTTGGTACCTAATACTAATAGGTAGCTGCAATATGTAATAGTTATTTAATTACACGATAGCTTACAAAGATACATTTATTAACCTAGTTTTCAAAATTGGATACTAATTAAAATTTTGTAATCAAATACTTATTAATGTATCTATTTGTAATTTTAATGGTAACCTTACCTTTATTACTTCAAGGGTATTAGCAATACTTCGTAATAAGCTAATTAATTTAGTGAAATGACTTAATTAGATAGCTTATTTTATATTGGTTTCACGAGCTTTTTTGAATGAAAATTTCAAGTTTCGATTACATGAACAAAGCTACAAAAAGACGTAATAAGGTAAAAAATTTCATCTATAGGTACTATCAGTACCCTAGTACTATAGTACATAGGTAGGATAAATGACTTTTTTTCAAGTATGCAAAATATTAACAATGAAGTGTAAATGAACTGCAATAAAAAGAGAAATTCGGTTTTTTTTATTTTTATGGAAGGTAATAAATTTCGGTCATTTGGAGAAATTACAATTCGCAAAAATGCGTTCTAGTTTACATTATATGTATAAGTAGCTTAGGTAGGTCGACTTTTGAATATCATTTTCTAACAAAAAGCATAAAAAGCATCAAATAGTAGATATACCAGAAATGAAGCTCTTAATGAAACCTAACCTAAACTAACCTAATTTCTACATTTTTTATGAAAATTGCAAATTTGCTCGTACTTATAATCTATCAGAAGTAGTAGTACTTGCGTAGAGCTTAATTTCTCTATAAAGTAGTAATAACACTAGGCAGCTTAGCCTACTTCATATCCGTAATTTTTAAGCAATTTTTCGCTTTAATTAGCTAAAATAAGTTTAAAAAATTCTTAAAATTTGCTCAATTTTTGATTCAATAAAATATAGAACTCAAAGGGAGTTTACTACACTAATCTTTTGTTAATTTTTAAGGATCTGACTATATAGTAGTATCCAATACAGATACAAGTACCTTATTGTTGTGACTTACTAACAAAGCATGTTTAATTATTTATGATATGAACCTTTATTAAACCTAGTAGGAGTATATAGGGTTTACAGTGTTTAGGTATTCGGAAAGATTAGAAAATGCGTGACTTGAGGCACAGTATGTTCATGACATGACCTAAATTTTCAACTTTCTCCATTTAATTATTTTAGTTCTTGGATCGTAAATCTCAAAATGTGATGAATTTTTTTCTTACCCTTAAAACGAGCTCTGGTAGTCGAACTCGAGGTGCCCAACCAAACGATTTGCCACCTGTTTTAAATTAAATATTTTAAAAATTGATACCTACTAACCTGCTGTAGCTTAATTGCAATTTACTAACTTGTATCCGAGATATCATCAAGTAATCCAGAATCAATCCGACGTTCGCCTTCTCCAAGTACCATCATATATCTTACACGACCTAATATTTGTATAGGTAATCGTAAAAAATGTTTTAAAAAAAAATCTTGAAATATTTTAGAAAATTTTAATCTGTCAGTACATTGATGTCCATCGAATCCCGTTAGTCTATTTAAAAAAACTAGAAATCTTTCTTCGGTATCACGTCCAGCAGGATAGGCAGCCACCTGAATTAATTTAAATTATAGCTAAATATTCTTTAAAAAATTCTTAAAAAATGCAATTTTTTCCATACATTCCAATCAAATCCGCCAAAATTAAACGAAGTTGACTCGATTTTCATATTCTTTGGTACTTTTGCATAGTTGTTGCATAATTGTGGTGGAATCCTAAAAAAATTTGATTTTCAAAGTCAAAGATACATAATATCAGAGTATCCTTTCGTCTTTGAAACTTTGATATCGGTATCCTTATCTCAAATTTCAATTTGAAATTCTAGTTTTAATTTTCATACATTTCGATTACGAAATCTAAGATTTCAATATTGAAATTTGGGATAAGAAAACTTTATTTTTTGCATAAATTACCTCATATCAACTTCAAACATAGTCCGAATTGAAGATAAACTTAACTCAAGTTGAAATTCCCCATTCCTATCAGCGAAATTTCTAGAATGTAAATCAGCAACTGGTATATAACGTCGATTGCCTTGTGCAGGTGATTCATGTGTGAATTTGATTTGTCGACCTTTTTTTAGAAAATGCAAAGAAATTGAATAAAATATCCAAAAAAAATCACAAAGTTCTTCAACTTACCATGAAATGATTCATTAGCTGAAAAATGTTCTCTATTCAATAAAGTAAATGAGAAATCTATATACACTTTCATTCCCTCTAAAAAAATCATAAAAAATTGGTTTTTATATTGATTTATTTTAGATAAAATAGGTATTCTATAATGAATGGACAAACCTGATGGATTTCTCCATACTAAATATACACCTAGTACTTTTTCCGTACGGGAAAATGTTATGGCCCATTTTTGATATCCATACATGAATTCTTTAGAAGTCACATCTCGGTGAAGATCTCGAGTCACCGATTTTGTCACGATAAATGTAAAGACATGAGTTCCATTTCTGAAATTAGAAAAAAAAAATATTTAATTAAATTAAGATTTCAAATTCATGTCATACAAATCATGTTAGAAGCTACCATATAAAACAAAATATATAAGGTACAACTTTAGATACAAAGCGCTTCAAAATAAGCTTTTTATCTCTAAAAATTGTGCTTTATTATGCTCTATTATGATTAGGCATATTGGTATTTTCGATTTTTAAACCTAAATTGTAGGGAAAACTCTAGAAAAGGCATATTTTAGCATAAAAACATGATATTTAAAGATTTTGTTAGTTTTACATACATTATACTTTCGATGCTTTTTATGCTTTTGAAACGCCTTGCTTATTGACTAAATTATTAAATTACTGAAAATCTCATGATTATCTTTTCATCTCATTTTTAAAAAAATCTTGATTTTTAAAGCCTTCCATAGTAGTGGCATATCTACTAATCTCTTTTTTAGTTTGAAACAAGTTTTCATATGCCGAAATCCAGGATTTCAAAACTGAAATTTGAGATAATAATACCACAATCAATGTTAATTTTGCGAAAATATGACAATTCATAAGAATTTGAGTGATTTTTTTTTTAACTTTTTACAAATGAGCAAGAAATTTTATGAAATGATCTTTATAAGTTTTAGAAACACTTGACGGAACTACAGATATCTATAGATTTAATTTTATTAAAAAAGGTTAAGAAAAAACACTTACCGATCAGGCAATTTAGTAAATCTATATAGAAGTGACATTTTTCTTCGCTTTTTTCTACTTTGTTTGTTTGTACTTTTCTTCTTTTAATTTGGTTCACGACGGGTTACTTCATTTCATCTATACTATAAGATCTATACTAGAACTTTGACTTTGTCTTGAACTTCAGTCCCTATACATTCAAAAGAAACAAAACAAAAAAATATTTCAATTTTAGCTTCACTTTTATTACAAAAAATTCTCAACACATACAAATACACTCAATCTTTTTTGCTTTATATCTGTAGGTATAATAAATACTATATATACCTATGTACAATAGTATGGTAGAAAGTCATACCTTAAGGATAAGTACAAAATACTTGTAAAAAAAACTAATAAATGGCCATTATATTGAGGATTAGGAAGTAATAGATCTTCATACTTGAGACATTTATTAAAACTTATCACTCTTTTTTATGGCCCTGTAGCTTTTTGTGTATATTTTTTTTGTTACAAAAATTTCATTCTTCCCTTTGACATGTAAAGACTTGGCTGAATTTTAAAGGCAAAAGTATGCTTTATTTTTCAATAAATTTCAAATTGAAAAATGCTCTTTTAAGAATACTTCTATAGTAGTTACTCTAGTACAGTTTAGGGTTCCAATCTTGCCGATTGTCAATCGAAATTGACACTTTACATATGTGCTTAAGATGCAAATAAAAAAATTTCTTTTTTACGCAATATATAAATCCCAGTTACTTTAATCCCAAATTATCAAAGCCAAAGGGGTTCAAAGACAAAATCAGAGAATTTAAAACCTGTAGGTATTTTAAAAAAGCTACAAAATTCGTCTGAATTTTTAAAAATTTTCAACTTTAAATGCCTTAAATTTGATAATTTAGATATACAGATACCTAGTTGACCTAAAAATGGTATTTAATTTCAAGTTATTAAACTATTTAGACCTTTAAGTACAATTTTAGAGGTGACAAAGTGACCTAGTACTATAGTAGGGTACTACAGAATATTCAATCAAATTTCCTCAATTTCAAATTACGACTATTTCCCTTCAAACTTAAACCTAAACCTGCCTGTCCAGTTTCAAACTTTCGATTGAATTTTCGTATTTTTGTGGATTTTTCTTTGGAGCAAAAAAAAATGCTCAACTTTTACTTCAAATTGAATCAAAATGTTGAAAGTATAATTGAAATTCCTTGTTACATTTACATCTGACTGAACTAATATAATAGGTGGTGAAGGGACCGAATCAAATTTACAATTCTCGCTTTCAAATGCGTATTTTTTGCGTATTTATACTAGTATAAGTACAAAGTATTTCAGTATACGAGTATGTACAGAGTATTTCAAGATCTACAAGAATCGAAAAAAATTCTAAAATTCTAAAATACTACCTTTTTCTAATGGTCCTATCAGTATATTGATAGGCAATGGTATAGATATTTTTATCTAAAAATTGCATTACCAAAAAGACAATTGGATTTTGAGACTTTTTTTCGCAAAGAAAGCAATTTAGGTAAAGGATATTGAGGCAATTTGAATTTGGATAGAACATCAATCTTTTTAATATTACTTTGAATTTCCTATCAGTAAATAGTAGGTATTTGAAATTTCAAAATAAAGAGATTTTTTTGGACTTTTTTGTACTATCTGCTGATACTTATTTACCTTTGAAAAATAGGTTAACTACAAGTTATGTTGGGATTACAAGATTTACAAGATTTGTAAGTACTACTACAACAAGAAAAATTTTTTAGAACATGTGAAATTGCATGTCTGTCATAAACTTTTCTCCTTGATTTTGAGGTTTTGATTGTAAATTGTGCCAAAAGCATGGATTGAAGTTGATTTGATTTGAATCGAATTTTTAAATTGGAAGAACAAATCATTTTTTTTCTTCTCAAGTCTCTACTTTCACTGGTGAAAGTAGAGGCTTGAAAAGAAGAAATTGAAAAATCTGATATTTTTTTTGTGATTTCTGAGGTTTTGATTGTAAATTCAAGGACTTTTCCAGATGATGATTTGATTTTTACTTGTTCTCTTAAGCTACCTGAGAAATTTTCGAAAATTACCAGAGAAAGTTGTTGAACTTTCTCCAGTCTAACTGTACAAATACCAATAATCCTTAAAATTTAAGTTTAAGGTTCACAAAAAGATATTAAATTCAGTTTTATCATTATTTTTTACCACATAGTGCTTTGGTATGAGCATGAGAGTAAAGTGCAGCTTTACACATACTTAAAGTAATCTTTTGTGGATTGTAAAAAAGTACAGGTTAAGGTTTATTTTACTTTTTTTGAGGTGTTTATTACAAGTAGTATCTATAATATAAAAATGTGGATATGGAAAGGCTTACTACCAAAATTATTATCCTAGGTATATCTGATAGTTTAGCTCGTAGATTTAGAAATACTTTCTAAACCAAAATTAAGAGAGGGTATTTGATATTGGCTGTTGAGAATTCGAGACTATAGATGTCTCTTAAATAGACCCACCTAGGCAATTGTAAAATCATCTTTGACCTAATTTACTTTTTTTCCCGGCAAATTAGCTCAGCAATTAAGCGACCAGTAATATTAATTAACCCATCGTTGTAAAGAGGATGAATTGAATTTTCCAAACTGAGCCAAATGAAATTTTTAGCAAATTTTGATGGTCGTTTTAAGCAAAGTACTTAATATTTGACCTTTGCTTGTTGACCTTTTAAATTTTTTTAAAATTCTAAAGTATCTCGGCTTGGAAAATTCAATTCATGCTCATTACAACGATGAGTTAATTAATATTACTGGTTACTTAATTTCTGAGCTAATATGCCGGGAAAAAAAGTAAATTAGGTCAAATTTGATAATTTTAACATTTCCTAGGTGTGGCTATTTAAGAGACATCTATAGTCTCGAATTCTCAACAGCCAATATCAAATATCCCCTCTTAAGAAATTTACCCGGAATTTTGAGGTCAGGTCATATTGAAAAAATGCATAATTTGAAAGTAGATACTTGTATATGGGCAGTAAGTCAACATGAGTTTCATTTATCCTTAGAGGATATATTGTGTAGTCAAGTAGGACATAAAAATACAATTTAACAACAAAACAACAAGAATAAATTTTAAATGAGTGTATTTTTGTCCAAATGACTGGATTTGAAGTAGTGATCTCTAACTTGACTCTTTCCGACATTTCCCAAATGTTTACTTACATGGTTCTCATTCATACTATAGGTCCCTTACTAAAATTACTTTTATTTTGTTCAAATAAAAATAAATGTAATTTTTCTTTTGTGAATCAAATTTTCTATAGGTTATACAATAAGGAAAGTCAAGAGAATAGAGATGAAAATCAATTTTATGAATTTAAAATCAACTCTCTATTTCATTTTATAAATTTCAAATGTTTTCGATTTCGATTTCAAACGCCTACATAATAATTATATTTAATGTCCTCGTAATCGTAATTTTTAACCAGAATCTTCTTATCTTTAGGACTTTGAAATTTTAAGTGTAAGAATCACATTCAGCATCTCAGAAGCTCGATTTTTTACACAAAAAGTTTAGAAAAATCTTGACCTTTGGATAAAAATAGGATTTTATTTTACAAATTGGGTGTCGAATCAAAATTCTAATAATTCAAAATTGCTAGTTCTAAAATACTTGAAATTTTAGGTAAAAAATCACTTTCATCATCACAAAAGCGCGATTTTGATTTTGATCATACAATTACTTTACTGAAACATCTTAAGTTTGAATTTGGCCAAATTTAGCCTTTATTTTACAAACTGGAATAATTGAATTCCAATCAAAATTCCAATAACAAATTACTTACAAGATTGCTTGAAATTCTAAACAAAAATTCACATTCACCTTTTCAATATGGTTACTCAATCTTTAATAAGAAATTTTGATAAATTTAAGCCTTTATTTTACAAATTTGGAGTTGAAAATAGAAATCCTGATCAAATTTCATATAACAAATTATTAGAGGTCTAGAAAACTTGAAATTTTAGGCAAAAAATTTGTTCTCAAAAGCTCAATTTTTGACAAAAATCCACAAAAAATCATGACATTTGCTTAAAATCAGCCTTAATTTCAGAAATTAGAAATTAGAGGTGAATTCATATGAGAAAAACTACTCGAGTTATATCAAGAACTTGAAATTTTAAAGCAAAAAATAATTTCAACCTTTCAGAGGCTCTATTTTTGGCAATAACCATCGCATACCGAAGTAGAATCTTAATTAAAGTTTGACAAATTAAGGACTTTATTTTGCAAATTTGGAGTTGAATTCAACTCAAAATTCAAATGATAAAACAAAACAAGTTCTAATATTCTAGCTAAAGGTACGGAAATATCTAAAGACCTATTGTACGAGTAATATACAATTTGGCTAGTTTTTTAGATCAATTTTTACCAAATTTTTACAAAATTTTGCTAATTTTTTGTGTCTCAAAGTCTGGTAATGATGTATGAATGCGAGCTATATTCTTATTTTGTATTATTTCTCGTGGTAAAAGTTCAAGTCTCAAATAAAACCATAAGAAACCATCATAAGAAATTGTGTAGTTGCGGTATTTTCATGCGGCAAAAGTACATACTTAATACTTATGTATAATATCTACTATGCATAATATGTAGGTACTTTTTTGCCTATCTTATCTTTGATTTACTTTTAACTTTTTCAGACTCACAACTTTCCTCAAAATCTGCAAATTTGTAAATTTGCAAACTTTTGAAACTTTGAAATTTGAAATGTTTTATTTGTTCTTTACCTTTCCTACACTTATACATTGCATTACTTACTGAAATAAGTATAATCTCGTGTTGTAAGAAACCCCTAGAGAGCCTGAGGTTTAAGTAATATAAATATACTACGAACATATTCAATTTCCGCATGCATATCAAGTTAGAATAATATACAAAATATAACTTTTCATGTTATTTGAAGGTTTTTTTGTGGTTCAAAAACCTTCTTGACATGAGTTTAGTTTAAAAAAACCAATTTGTAGTGCAAGTATTTGTAATAGTATATCAGGCTAGTACCTAATACAAGTACTAGCCTGAGGATACAATAGTAATCTTATACATACTTAAGGTTCCTTATCGGTTCTCTTATCAGTTCTTCGGTTCATCTTATCGGTTCGTAACCAAATCAACTTG
>JAQIXA010003191.1:0-14794 GCA_034699045.1 Nanhermannia cf. coronata Gr-Ori-00579
GACACTTTGGCCAATTTTACCCGACCCTTGCTCGATGGTCACAGCTCTACTGGACGGCTCCCGGCTCCTCCGTGTCCGTCACTCGTATGGCACCCGGCTCCTTTCTCTCTCATTACAGGGGTGGGGAATTTACACTAATTTTAATTATAGATAGGTATACTTAGCTAGCTGATAGATGATTTTCCGAAATTATTTATGTGCTGAGATATAATAAGTATAATATAAATTAGGCACCTTTCTAAATTAGTCGTTGTGTACTGCTACGCTTTAAACGCTTGCTAAAAAAATCAATAAAAGTTAAGGACTATGACGAATCCGTGATACATATCAAACTAGAAGACTGAAATAAGAGACTTAAGTACGTACTTAGTTAAGGAATTAGGTTAGATAGTTTTAAATAGAATATTTAATGTATCAAAATAAAACGAATATAATATTATTGAGGATAGTTTAGTTAAGTTTAACTAAGAATTGAAAAGAAAGAAACTGAGAAAAGAAACCTTATTCTATATGCATGCTATAGTAAAATTTGAGTCTACGGCCGCAGTGCTTGGGCCTGTGGAGCAGCAAAAGGCGTAGACTTGGGCGTGTTGAACCCATAGACAGCCTAAGAAAAAAAAAATAAAAATAAGAAAAAATAAAATAAAAATAACAAAAGTGATAAATTATACAAATACTTAAATGAGAAAGTAAAGAACCATATGGAGTACACTGCCGCAGTGCGTGGGCCTGTGTCGCAGCAAAAGGGGTGTACTTGGGCTTGTTGAACCCATAAACAAGTCTAGTATACAAAAATTTAGAATCCAATCTATAAATAAATACAAAGATTAGCTGAGATAATCATGAACCAAAGATATTTTTTGATAAAAGAAAGTTTCAAAAAGAAAATAACAATAAATAAATAAATAAATAAATAGATAAAATAAAGATTTTGTTAAGATAAAAGAAAGTTCATTATGCAAATAAATCGCTACACAACTGAAAGATAAAAAAAAAAAAAAATTAAAAATAAAATAAATGAAGAAATTCAACCAAAAGAAAAATGATATAAAATATTTATTAAGTATGGCGAGCCCAGGCAATAAAGGAAAATTACCTAAAGCAGAAGATCTGATTGGTCAGAGACCATTGGAAAGTGATGATGATGAAGTGGAGAATTATGATGAAAGTGATGGAGGTGGGAATGTGAATGATGAAGAGAAACAGGAGGAGGAAATCAATGATGAAAGGAAAGGCAAGAAAGACAAGAAAGTTAAACCACCGATAATCGAGGAAGATGAATTTAATGACGCGAATGAGGATTTATTATTGAATGATGGTGATGGGGATGATTTGTTAGACGAGAAAGAAAAGCAAAAAAAGGAGAGGAAGGGTTTAGCTGTAAAATATCCTCGGAAATCGGTTATTCCAATGGAAAAGGTCCCATACTTTTCAGGATTAAAAGGCTCAGATGCATATGAATTTCTTCTTAGCTTTTGTGAGGCGGCAGATTCCATGTTTTGGGATGAGGAACTTTTTGTGAGCCAGTTCAGAAGCCATCTGCAGGGTCCAGCTAAAGTTTGGTATCGAGCTGCTACTATGGAAAGAAACCGTGAAAGAAAAGGTCCGTGGACTCGAGATACTCTGAAGAATGCTTTCTTAAAAAGAGGGGAATCTTGGAGCCATGAACCTGATGATGAGACAAGATTGTTGACAATTAAACAATACTGTAATGAAAGCCCATTGGATTTCTTTTCAAGAGTACAGGTCTTGATAGACAAAATCAATCCATTTACTACTGATTTGGGAAGAATAAAACCAGTAATACGAGGGCTAGAAATTTCTGTTATGGAGAAGGTTAAATATCAAAATCCGAAAACCGTTAAACAACTTGAAGAAATACTACAACAACATGAAGAAATCGGAAAAATTAAGAGTATTCGGAGAGAAGGAAATTCTGACCTTGTTGACGGAGTTTTTACAAATCAAGAACGGAAGGTCACCTTTAAGGAAAATGGTGAACTCAGGGTTATTAGAAGCCCCCGGCTTGGAAATTCTAATCAGGAAGATCGAGACAAAATGGGTAATGGCAATCGGTCGAATCCTGACAATAACTACAATAGTAATCGAAATGGAAATTGGAATAATAACTATCGAAATTGGAATAATAACCAACAAAATCGTGGAAATCGAGGATACACTAATTCAAATTATCGTCAACCACAACCTTACAACAATAATGAAGCCAACCCGAGAGTTTACGGAAACAATGGAGGTTATCAAGGTAGAAACTTCATTGAAAATTACAATGGAAATGGTATATACTCCCAAGAAAAATTGAATTTTCCAGGAGGAAGCCCGTATCCGAATGGACAAGGCTTTCCGCCTATTCCTCTCAACTTCAACGCACAAAATATTACTGCACCGGCAACAAACTGGAGGCAACCCAATGGCCCAGTCTTATCTGGAAATCCAACAAATGCTACAAGCTCCATGAATCCTAGTGCTCGTCCCCCACCACAAATAATGGGAAATCCTCCTGCAAGTGTTCCTCCAACCACACAAAAGGTTTGCTTTACATGTCAACAACCGGGCCACTTCAAAATTAATTGCCCACAAACTCAGCTTCCGGGAAACGGGCGATCGTGGGACCGGAACCAATAAATGTCCAGGTCTCACGAGATAATTTCACAAATGCAATCTACCCACAACTACTATACCTACATACTACTATCTTCGAAACCAAAGTTAATTTAATTATCGATTCTGGGGCTACCATTAGCCTTATTAATTTCAAAACGATCCCAGCATTACTTTCTAAAGTTATAAAACCTGGTCCTTTGGGAAAAGTATTTGGAGTAAATAACAAACCCCTTGAAATATTAGGCTCAATTGATATCGATATTTTACTAAATAATTACCCTGTTAAAATGAAATTTTGTATCACTAAATCAATACCTTTTGATGGAATTATTGGGAATGATAATATTCAGAAATTTATTTCAAAAATTGACTTCGAAAACAAACTACTTATTCTTAAAAATGGTTCGGAATGTCCTTTTTCCATTGATGTAAGAATTGAGAATTCTCCAAGTATCGCCTCGAAATCTTCCACTACAACCGAATCTACATTACCTTCGGAAAGTGACATAAATGAAATAGAAAAAGAGAAAATTATTGAAAAAGAAAAGGTTGAAAATAATGAAAATTTAGCCAAGACATCGGAGAGTTCAATTACTGATGATTTTTCGATGGACCTAACAGCAGAAGATTTAATTGGTGAAAATATTCTACTATATATTGATCAAGAGTATAAAATAAAATCGAATAAAAAGAAAGAGGTTGGATTTCGAGTAGATTCATGTATTTCAAATGGAGAATATCTGATCAAATCACAAAATCTAAAAGTAGAAAATTTGAATTTACAAGCATACACTCAAGTCTTAAATGTTGTAAACAACATTGGTACCATAGTACTACATAATGAGGAAGACCAGTATTGTGAAGTCCCAAAACAAATAAAAATTCAAAATTGTGAGTATTTATCACCAAAAGAGTGGGTAAACCTCACGGCAGTGTCACCGGGATACCATGAATACATCGAGTCTTTCGAGACAACAAAAGAAGAACCACTTACTATGGAAGAGGAAATTGAAAAAACACTTTCTCCTGACTTAACCGAAGAAGAAAAAATCCCACTACGACAATTATTATACGAGAATAAAGATATTTTTGCAACTAAAGCCACATTTAAATCAGAAGTTACTTTTGAGGTGGGTGGTCTTGATCTAATCGAAGGGGCTGAGCCTGTCTACCAAAAACCTTATAGATATGCGCCCGCTGAAAGAAAATTCATAAAAGAGCATGTTCAAGAACTCCTCGAAAAAGGAATAATCCGACCTTCAACTTCGTGTTATGCATCACCAGTTGTGCTTGTAAAAGGGGGACATAAAGGTTCAGAACAACCCAGATTTTGTGTAGATTATCGCAAGTTAAACAAACAAACCATTAGGGATCGATATCCGCTGACTCCTTGTGATGTCATCATCAATTATTTAGCCTTGAATCTTTTTTATTCGGTGATGGATTTAATTCTTGGCTACCATCAATTTCCACTCAAAGAAAAGGACAAGTACAAGACTGCATTTATAACTGATGATGGATTGTGGGAATGGAACATGCTCCCGTTTGGTGTAATCAATGGTCCTAGTATATTTCAAAGAGAAATGTTTAGAATGCTGGTCGATCTTATATTTGTAACTTGTTGTTGTTATTTGGATGACTTGATTTCATATGGAAAAACTCAAGCTGCTCACTTCTTTTCTCTAAAAGCTGTTTTCGAGCGACTTCGAGCTGCAAAACTCAAATTAAGTGTTAGGAAATGTGTATTCGGAGCAAAAAGAATCAAAATATTAGGACATTATGTATCACAAAAAGGAATAGAAGTGAACCCAGAAAAAATTAAAGATGTCAAAGAATTTCCATTACCAAATTCCGAGACCAAAATGCGTGCATTCCTCGGTCTAGCAAACTACTATCGAAAATTTATTAAAAACTTCTCGTTAATAGCACGTCCTTTGAATCAACGTCTTCAAATTGAATATAAAAACCAACCATGGTTGCCTGATCAAGTAACTGCTTTTGAAACTTTGAAAAATGCTTTATGTACGGCTCCGATTCTTCGGTTTTATGATCCAGATTTACCGTTGGAGATCCATGTTGATGCCTCTGGAGTAGCACTGGGAGCTTGTGCAGTACAAATTGAGGATGGCAAAGAGCAGGTTATTGCCTATGCTTCAAGGAGCCTTAATAAAGTCGAAGTCAGATACAGTGTAGTGCAAAAAGAGATGCTGGCCCTCCTATTTGCTCTGGAGCGGTTCAGGGAGTATACATTTGGTAGATTCTTTACTGTTCGAACAGACCACGCCCCCTTAGCCTCATTAAAGTTTGCGTCCTCTCCAAAAAGCGGCAAAATTTACCGCTGGGCGGTCCGTCTCTCAGAATACAATTTTGAGCTAAAGTACCGTGCTGGGAAGGTCCATAGTAACGCAGACGCACTTAGCCGCTTTCATGATCCTGAAGAAGATGACAAACCATTCGCTACGTCTGATTTACTTAAAGAATTTCGTCATCCTGAGGAACCTGATTGCCCCCTTGATTTCCCCATTTTATTTATTGATATGAAAGATTTAATTGAACTTCAAAAGGATGATAAAATATGCCGAATTATAATAGGAAAAATCCAGTTGAAAAGAACTACTGGCTACGAACTTCGAGATGAACTCTTATTTAAAACAAATTCAGTACCTTCACGACTAGTAGTACCTAAATTACTACAGGCTGAAATTTTAAAAGAAGGACACTCGACTCTAACATCGGGTCATCGAGGTATAATGGGAACAATACGACGAATAAGCCTAAAATACTATTGGCCAAAACTAAAGCAAACTGTTGTGAAATTTGTGAGATCCTGCGAAATATGTCAGAGATCTAAAAGACCCATTAGAGCTCCACCAGGTTTACTACAAAACATCGAGATCCCCCACGCTCCATTTGAAGTTATATCCGTAGATTTCGCTGGACCCTTAAATTTTACAGAGCGAGGAAATAAATACTATATCTTAGCCATTGACATGTTTACAAAATATGTAATGATTAAGGCAGTACCGGCAGCGACTAGTGAAGAGGCTGCCAAATTTTTGATTGAACAAGTCATTATGATCCATGGTCCTCCTGAGAAAATTTTAAGTGATAGAGGTACACATTTCCGAGCTAAACTTTTACAAGATTTATTAAGCCGATTATCTATTAAATCCATCTATACAAGTGCGTATCATCCAGCTTGCAATGGGTTGTGTGAAAAACAAAACTCTAGTGTTAAAACTTATCTTCAGAGCCATTTAGCCGACCATGAACACGATAAATGGGATATTTATCTTCCACATGCAGCCTGGGCCCTTAATACTACAGTACAACAATCTACAAAAACAACGCCATTTGAACTTGTGTATGCTCGACAACCTTTGCAACCTATTGATAGATTTCTTAATCAACTTTGGGATCAACCTATGAGGGAAGATGAAATACAAAAGATCCAGGAAACTAGAAAGAGAGCCCGAGAAAATGCAGAAAGAGCACAAGAAATATCAAAATTTTTTCATGATAAAGGTAGAAAAGATATTGCATTTAAGGTAGGAGATAAAGTATTAGTAAAATACTTTGCAACACCACAAGGTCAGAATCCTAAACTAACAAAAAAATGGAAGGGACCGTTTATAATATCCAAAGTAAATTCAGTCATTTCTTACCAAGTTGAACAATTAATAGATCCAAAGAAACCTTTTATGGTTCATGTGAATCGACTTAGAAAATACTATGATCCTGATGAAGTTTGGAGTAATTCATCTTCTGTATCCTTCTCAAAAAAAACCAACAATAATTATAAAATAGATGTAGCAGTACATGAAATACAAACCTGGCAAGAAAAACATGACCCAAGCTATAATATGGTTGATCGACCATATCTTCAAATCCCAAACCGAATCGGAAATGAAGAAAAAGAAAACCAAATCTACAACTTTAAATCAAAAAGCCAAAATGATGGGGATCCAACTCTGTTGTTCACCTATTGTTCTTTACCTCAATTTTTGAAAGGAAAAGCTATCCTAAAATTGCTTGAAGACTCGGAGGCAAAGATGATTATTTATTTGTCAAAATTAGACCGTATTGATTTTCCAGGATCTTCTGCTGAATTGGGATTTTTCAGACATCATCGTGATTCAGATAATTCAGAGAAAGATGTTCGATATTTGCTAAAATTTTCTATTGAACAATTACGAGCTATACTACGCGTATCATGTTATATTAATAAGTGTTATCAGGATGAAGAAAAATACAAGGTCCTCTATTATTATGGAAGCCACCACAAAGTACAATTCTCAGAACATAACCATCCCTATAAATCCTTGTTTAAAGAGATAAAAACCTATTTCAATGTATTGCCAGAAGTCACTAGCCGAGACCGAATTTTGATTATTTCCCCAAATGGTTATTCAGAAGCTCTCGCCTTCACCCTTTGTTACTCAAAAATTATCGAATGGGAAACCAAAGAAGAAACTGAACCATTGGAGAAAAGTCTAGAGGAAATAAAACGAAATTATACTGATTTCTACCTTAGAAAAGAAGACCTGGTATTTGCCTTAAATGGGGTTGAAAAGTATTTTAGACCGCCAGAACCATACGAAAATGAAGAATCTGAAGAATCTTTTATTGAATGCAGTTCTGATGATTCGGGAAGCCTACCGTATGTCCCGGTTAAAGGAAAAGTGAATAAGAAACCAGACTATATTCCAAAAAGTGCGATCAAAATTAATGAACCATGTTCATCATCAACTATATCCTCGGAAAATAATAATCCTATACACGAAAGTATGAATAGTAATACAACAGACTTTAGTGATTCAGATGCAGATAGTGAAAAACCACTCATCAAAACTAGAACAGGCAGAATAGTCAAACCTAATAAACAAAAAGATTTCCAATACTACTAATTTAAAACTCTATTCTTCTAGGACCCGGACATTTTTAATTCTACTTATAATTACAACCTCTACTTTTTCTACTCCGTTGTATCCAAACGAAGACAATCTTGATGTGAGATCACCAAAAGAACTAGGAAATAACTACGATAAAAACTCTACACACTATGTTTCACCACCCCCAACTACTGAGAGACCCACCACTACTTCTACAACAACAACTAGTACAACTACATCCAAACCTACAACTCCTTCTACAACAACAAATAAACCTACAACTAGCAGTATCCCCACAACAACAACACCCTCAACACCAACTGAAAGTACAACAATGTCAAACTCTATTGAAAATAGTTCTACAATCAAAACCCCATCGTCAATACCCGTAATCTCAAATCCACCAATAAATGATACTGAAAATTACTCGAAAGATCTAAACCATCTAGAAACAATCAGTAACACTTCCAGAGAATTACGTAAAAGTTTTGAAAACCTAATAAAATTAACACAGAAATTGGGTAAGAACAATGAAGCTAATGCTAAACCATTACCACAAAACATTCAGCGAGATGATGAGTCTCGAAAATTTCAGTTATACTGGCACCACCATTATCGAAAAGCCTTTCCCCATTTATTCGAAGAAGACAATGACGAGGATGAAGATTTTGATTATTCAGATATCCCAAGTGGAGATACACATGCACCACGTCGTGGTTATGATTCCCGATCAGGGCCAACGTTTGGCTACTATCGTGCTCCAAATCATACTGCAGAAGAAGAATTGGAGGTGAAACAATTATTTACCTCTCTATCACCAAAACGAATTAAACTTTATAGATGTACTGGTCACTTTAGTGGAATAAAATATCGACTGCCTAAGGTCCCTGATTGTCCACTTATTGATGTTGAACATGAACCAACAAAACTTGTCAATATATCATTATATCTTGATGACATCTCACTTCAGACCATAAGTGGTACTGAATGCTGGGCTATACAGGAATTTCATTATTATTATCGTAATTTTTTTGGATCAAAAGACCATCGGCATCGTTGGACTAAGAAAATAAAAATTAATAAAGAAGAATGTGAGGTAATGAGCAAATTAAGAAAAGCACCGGATGGTACAGAACTAGTCTACCTTAGCGATGATTATCAAGGAACAACAAAAACTGCCGAGGCTTACTGTGCATGGCTTTGTGAGGACACCAAATCAGTAATTAACTACTATATGAGTACAAGTAGAATAATGGTATCTAATGTAGATGACAGTATCCAAACCACCACTCCTTTGAAAACCGAATGTAAATTCAAAGATCTATCCTGCGAAACTGTTCAAGGAATTTTAATCTGGTCAGCACATGAAATTTCTCCATGTAGAATGCGAAAAATATCTTCAACGCAATGTTTGATGACAGGTCAAAATGTAATAACTTGTCCATCGGTGGAAATGACCTTAATTAATCCTCGCCCTACTAGTGTGTGCAATCTATCTATTGGCACTACTGATCAAGGCATATTCTTCACGCAATCATCGGCCTACGAAATCCTAGATGATATTGTAACTACAGACCTTTTCGATTTGAAAATCGCACAACGAAGACTAAAACGGGGAACAAATGGAAGCCGAAGAAGGGTAACTATTCATACTGCAGCAGAGGATAACGCCAAATTATCTTTTATTTCAGAAATGATGAAAATTAATCACACATATAATTATCAAAATATTTATCTTACAAACTGTAAGTCGTTTCAAAGAGAAATCCGAAAATATAATTATTACTCAGGAAGTGGAAACCCCACCTTGTCTCTAGCAGTTATGCCTGACGGCATGAAGTATAGAGCACGACTGGCTGGAGATGTCCTCAACGTGTACACCTGTGATATAATCGACAGGTATATGTTCCAGCCACGGACTAACAATTGTACAGCTGAATGGCCAGTTCAATATCTTACGAGTGCAAATGAGAAGGCTTTAGGATACATGACTGGAATTAGTCACGAGATCTTAGATGAACCAACAATGCTAAAATGCCCCCTTGATTTTTTTTTCGATATGGGGTCCTATGTGGTAATGTTAAGTAATGAATCACTAATTGCTGAACTTCCCTTTTTACCAATTGGAAATGAAGTACCTAAGGAATTGGCTGAACTGACCTCAATTAGTTTTAAATCACCAGGAGTGTTCACGGTTGAAGACATCTCAGGGACCGAAACTATCATGTCTTTTATACGCGACACTCAAAACCGATACCAAATTGATCACCTAGTTAGAACCATAAAGAATGGTGGCAACTTAACCGAGAAGCAACTTGACCTTTTAACTACCCTTCGGGAGACTGTCCTAAATCCATTCGAGGAATTTATGATGATGATTGGATGCCTATTTATTGTTTTTTGTATGCTCTTGCTCCTTTTGAAAATAATGTACATCAATCGAGTTTTGATTATTTCTAAACTACAATATATTATAAGATGGATTCGAGGAACACCTTCTGTTTTCGGGTCAACACATCAGCTTCCCTACTCCCGAACCCCACCACTTTATGAATTTGACCCAGCAACCGAAAGATTAACTACAATCGAAATGGACTATAAAGGACATTCTTCAAATGTAAACCGATTACCATTTATGTCAACTCTGCCTGAGATTGGTCATGGTTTTAGTCGAATGGATGAAGAGGATAGAACCTCACCAGTTAATATGTACAAACAATGTAATTCAGATGCTCAAATTGTCTCACAAACTTGGGTTGATCCTATTTCTCAAGATAATCTCAAAGATCAGACAGAAATGAAACCAATCAAATTTCATCAATCACATGATAATCCTAATAAAATTCCCCCTCCTCAAACAACTGGAACCCCTAAAGCTTCAAAAAGAAAAACTGTGAAACCCACGATTAATAATGAGAGCCAATAAAATCCACCTAAATTATTACCACATTTTCCAAAAATCTTTTAAAAAAACTAAAATAAAATTCTAACCAATTAACTTTTAACAATACAAAAACCATTACTAACAAATGTGTTCAATCCTATCTATTGTGTTTCTGTGAAAAATTGATTTTTTTAAAAAAACTCTATAATCCTATTAAAAATATGGTATTTTATTTAGGAAAATTTTCGGGATGATAAGTATTTTCTTCGCTTCTTTCATTCAATTAATATGTTCAACTCGGCCTATCGAGGGAAATGGGAATAAGGTTTTCAGCTTAAAAGACAATAACCCTTCAAAAGGACTCCTTTTAGCAAAGAACAGCTATGCATTATCCCTATTCTCAACTGACGAAATTGCCCCCAATTATTCTATTGAATCTGATCTACAATTCTCAGATAACCACCCATTTCTTTCGAGAGCACGACCTAAAAACTCAAAATCATTAAACGACGAATCAGTAGGAAGGAAACATACCATCGACATTTTCAAAGCTACCTTTCTGGAGAAAGTAACAATCATGAGCAAATTAGAGGCTTTTCTCTGTTATGGAGAAAGTCACGAATCAAAGTGGGAAATATGTGATAGTTCCCAGGTAGTTACATGCAATCACAGTTTTGCTTTTCCACTAGTTTTAAAGGACTGTCTCTTTCTAAAGAATAAAACTACCAATCCACAAACCCTAGAACAACAAAATTACAAACCAGCGACAAATATTTCAGAAGACAGTTTCATCCAATCAAAGAAAATAATCAAACAAGAAGTTCATTTAGAAGTCATCCGAATCTCAGGATTGGGAGAAAATGGCCTCATCACCGTGCAAGATAAATCAATCCAGCCTCTTACTAGATGCACCTTATCCTCTGGCTCATGTGCAACGACCAAGGGATTAATTTTTTGGGCACCCCCCTTAAATTACCCCTGTCGAATGGTTGAAGAGAAAACTTATGACTGCAGACAAAGACAAGATTTACTCTCTTGCTCCAACCTGGAAACGATTTTAACTACACCAATAGAGGTGAACATGTGTGGGAAAAAAGTTTATTATACCGATCAAAGGTTCGCGTATGTGCGTAATAAATAATTAATTTCTTTGGGAAAAGACCCTAAATTATTTATATTATTAATTAACTGGACTGTTTACTGATCCATTAATGGGAAATGACCCAAATATAAGTTTAGTTAAGTAAATTTAATTTTAATTTTAGCAATATTTATAAAAAAAAAAATAATTATATGAAAATATAATACTTATTTAATAAAAATGTGTTCCGTATTTCAAATTAGAACCATTTATGAAATTTTCATATTTTCTTGCATATTCAAAAGTTAGTAACTAATAAAAATTGCTATAAAGAAAAATTTTGGGAAAGTTCCTAGTTACGACCTTATAATTATATATTTTAGGACAACTTATTATTCGTATCCTGGAATGGATTCAAACGCCACACCCCTTATGGAATCTTCAAATTATCAATATCAAGCACCTCTTTACAATTATGGAAATCAAAATAATTATGATGCCTGTACAATTCTTCCTGGTTCAACATTACCCTCCCTACAACCTTATGTACTACCTACATCTCAAATTCCTTATGAACAAGTCTATCAGACTATCTATCCCCAAACATTTCAAACTCCATCTTTAATACCTCCACCTCAATTTTTTCCGGTTTATCAACAAATTCCTCACCCGAATCAACAAGTTATGTTTCAAACTTATCAAGCCTTACCCAATAATTCTATTTCTAATCCCACACTGTCACTACAATCACAACAGCCTAATATAAGGTCGCAATCATTTATAAATTCCGAGACACCTCCCCCACCAAATATTTCTAAAGAACTTGCAGATTTTAATGAGCGAAATGACCAAAAGAAACATTCTTACGGTGGTGTTGTGTTTGCGGATAATAAATTGAGGAAGAAACAAAGGTTTGATAGTCAACAGGCTATTATAGATGCTGCTGGCTTTCCATACCTTACACGTGTTCTCAATTTAAAATTATTTCGAACACTTGTAAAAGCTCGAGCTTACAGCATTGGTCAACAAATGATACAGGGTGAACCACTATCAAACGTGGAAAAGGATATTTATGAACTTTTTTATAAACGAATGGGATGGAGATTCACGAAGGATATTGGACCTGCCATTGATGTGGCTAACATATCAGACCTGTTTGTTATTTTTATCAAAACTCTTTTTAAAATACCTGGAGCTAAAGATTCCCTTGATCAGTGTCTACAAATATGTTTACTTCGAGCAAAAGCTTCTATGGCATATGATGAGGAGATGAGACGGATGGTAATTGAAGAACCTGCTTCCATTAGGGATTCGTTTATGAAAACTGTTGTAGAAAATCCCCATAATATCTATCTAGCGCACCTAACCGAAATTATGGGAGGCTTGGAATATACTCAGCAAAGAGTTGTAATGAGAGAATTTATAAGTAAACAGAGTAAATCTTACACAAGTTCCGGACCTGTTTCAGAATCAGACTCAACTTCGCCCCTTAAACTTTCATCCAAAGAACCATTAAATCATCACTCAGTGGTCCCACTACTTCAAAAGGTAGACAACTGGATGGACAAATCTGCATCTATTTTGAGACCAAATTATACATATAAAGATCGACAAGAAATGAGTCAACAACCAATTCACAATTTTTACAACCATGATCAAAGAGACCCTCCTCACAAGAACTCTTATGAAAAATTTGAACCTAATTCAAAAAAATATCATCAAAATTATAAGTCTGGGCAGACATCGAACCGGTATCCAAAAAGATCTACCTACACCACCAATCACAATCAAAGTACGTTTTTAAGAATGGAAATTCCTAAGCCAAATATCTTAGCAGGAAATTCTCGTAAAAATGAATCCCGATCTCAAAAAGTACGAAATAATACCTATTTATCAACAAATATACATGATAAAGATAAAACCTCTACACCACCAAATACTACAATAACAAAAAAAATTGAAACACCTACTTCACCATCTATTAAAGAGGGATCACTTATTAATAATTCTTCCCCACCTTCACCCAACTCTCCAAAACATATTCTTCGTGTTGCTGAACTATCTTCGACTGGGAATCCACCCGAACCTAAACAACAAGTAAACATTATAATAACACCAAATAATATAAAATTAAATAAATCAGACCAATCGATACCAATACATAGTGCTGAACCTGATCCAGATTTAATTACAATTTCGGATGATGAATCGGACATACTCAGTCCTGTTGTTCATGTTAAGAGTAAAGACACCAACCCTGCACGTCCTCAATTTCACATTTCAAATACAGAGCCTGCTCAAATATCCTCAGTTAATCCGCCGTCACCTAATAAAATAATAAAGAAAAATATTTTAAATTTCAATTCCCATTTATCACATAAACAACGTAAGAAGTCACGTAAACATTCTCAAATCAAAGATATTTCCTACTCATTAAACCTTCCACCTGATTTAATTGGAAATAATAACTCTAGTAGAAAAGTGACTCCCCATTCCGTAGCAATACTTACAAATAAATCGGTTGTTGTGTCAAAATATAAAAATAATCTTGACCAATTTAGGGGTTTTAAAATCCCAAAGCAAAAATCAACAATTCTTACCACATCTGCAAATAGTAAGGTAATTAATCCAAATAATATTGTTCAAACAAAACCTTGCAATCCTCCTGCTGTAAATCCCACTGACCTGTCCGGCAAAGAAAAAGTTTTAGTTAATCCTCCAGACCAAATTACCAAATCATCTGTCAAAATTCCTCTCAAAACAGCCGGTCAAAAAACACGAATTACTCTTGTCCCAGATAAACCTGAAAATCAAATTCCTTTTCCTAATAAGTTAATAAGTATAGGTACCCAAGAGTGTAGTGATGTGCATGATACGACACAATTGCTGGTGACCTCAAGAATTCCTGGAGATCCAAATTCGCTGACTATCCAAACTAAGAACACACTAACACCAACTGTAAAGAATTTAAGAAAATGTAAATCCAAAAATTCGGCTCATCAACAGAAAACACAAAACATAATAAATGAAATAAACTCAATAAATGGTATAAAAAATAAAAATATTAAAAACCCAGCAACAAGTCCAAAACGTCCACTTGATGAAGTGCTTGATTACGAATACCACTCTGGTTCGGACTCTGATGCCACCATCGTGAATATTTCCTCCTCAAAGAAATCAAAATCAGGGAGCGAACTTATTTCGGTCGAGGATCGACCTGGTAGGATGAAGGGAGGATTGTGAGTACCCAGTCCTCATGCCCTCACTTTATACTAATTTCTTAATTATAGTTAATTCACGAATTAAAATATAATT
>JAQIXA010003192.1:0-14792 GCA_034699045.1 Nanhermannia cf. coronata Gr-Ori-00579
TTCAGTCCGGATTTTTTTTTTGTAGCCGAATTTAACAACCCGACAAGGAGTTTTTCACTACACTGACCAAGCCTGATTTGACATCTCTTTTTTTGTTTTTTTGTAAAAATCGATCATAAAATTACGATAGAAAAACTGATTTATCTCTATATTTGACCATTATATTAGTGCTTTTTGTACGGTTCTCGCTTCTATGTATGTATTATTTTATTCTTGATTGGGTATTGTTACTAGTTTACATTAGTTTTAGATTTGTAATATGTATCTCCTTTAAAATCTAGAAGCTTATGAATGAATAGAACATAGAAATCCTAGAAAGTTTACAAAAATATGTAAAAACTACTTTAATAATCACCCAATCTTCATATATTATTTAACTACTTAAAAACGTTAAATTATGAAAAGTTACTTAAATTTTAAATCATAGTAATTAATAATTGAATAGAATGACAATTTTTTATGTAAATATCTGTAATTTGTTTATTTATCACTTCATAGTTCATATAGAGAATATTCACTTCACACCGACTCAACACAATTTACGTCACGAATGACCATGGAACTTGAGATTGATAGATGTTAGATAAATTTAATTTATTAAATGAAAAACTCGATAGTTTTTATAGTTGGGTACATAGTTGTAGGATATACAGATATGTACTTACTAGATACAATGTAGTAGTAGTAGTAGTAGTATAGAATAGACGACAAAAATTAAAATTTTAATGAATTTAAACTCAAACTACTATGCTCTACTACTTGTACTCTACTTGTACTAGGTACATACCTACCTTCACTTTAATAGGTAGGTTCATAATTCAATGTAAATGGATACCTACTATGTATAATGTATATAATCTGTATATGTAATATGTACTTAGGACATAGGTTCAAATCTTGTTTATCTTTAAGTTCAGATTAAATTAGGAATAATTATGGCATTTTATGAACCGCCTATTTTACTTATCAATTTCAAAATCAAATCAAAATAATATTTAATTCTTTTTATATTTCCAGGGTCAACTGGCTGTATTTTAAAATTATCTTCTCAGAAACTATTGATTGATTTGGATTGGAACATCAAAGTGGAAAATCTTTGATTTACTAAGTTACTACATTACCTATTCTATTCTATATGGCATTATTTTCTCAAGTTTGAAAAATGTTTTTTGAATTTTTACTTGGGATTTGTTTTATTTATTTTATTACATTACTGATCTATAGAAGAGCTAGGGATGTACCTCCGGGTAAGATATTATGATAATGATATAATCTATATTAAAATTTTAGTTTTATCATTAATTAAAATGTCTTTTATTTTCCAGGTCCAACACCTATTCCTATCTTGGGAAACATTCTTAAATTAGCTTTATTAAATGGAAAAAATGTTCATTTAGCTTTGGATACTTTAGCTAAAAAATATGGAGATATTATGTCAATACGATTTGGTTCTAAGGATTTTGGTAAGTTAAAGTTTAATAGTAATGGTTCAAAAATTTATTTCTGAAAACTGAAAACAATATTTTGCACAGTTTTATAAACAAATATTAATAAGTACCTACATGTAAAATTAAGCCAAAAATTTGTGTTCTCAGTTCTCAGAGTCGATTAAATAAAAACATAATATAGAACTTGATTTTTATTTTTAAGTTGTATTAAGCAGCTATGAAGCATTGAGAGATTCACTTGGTAGAGATGATTTCAGTGGACGGCCGTTTGACGCAAATCTAGCTTCTAGATCTTATAATAAGAGATTAGGTAACAATTCGTACTCATATAATATATCTATTATTCGTGAATTGACAATAATTTTGTACTTTTTTAGGAATAATATTCTTAGACGGAGAAGACTGGAAAGAGCAAAGAAGATTTACCTTGAAGCACTTGAGAGGCCTTGGATTTGGAAAGCAAAAAGCAATGGATATTGTGATAGCCGAAGAATTGCAAGAAGTTTTGTCTCGAATTCGAACTAAAATGGGAGATGGAAGACAAGTTGTTCTTCACATGCACAATTTCTTCAATTTATCTGTTCTAAATATTCTATGGACTTTAATTGCAGGTACATTTTGCAATTATTCTATATTCTTTATATAGGAACAGTAGAGCAGGTATTTGAATTACAGTTACTTAAAATTTATTTGAAAATAGGTGTTCGATACTCTCATGAAGACCAAAGACTTAATGACCTACTACATCGAGTTGATGAACTAATGAAAAGTGGCTCAATTGGTGGACTCAAATCTGCATTTCCAATTCTTAAAAAATTATTTCCAAAACTTTCCGGCGAGTCTCGTCAAATGGGCATTTATAGAAGCCTACAAGAATTCATCTCTGAAACTGTAAATGAGCATAAAAAATGTAATTCGTATGGAGAATCAGGTGACTTTATGGACATTTATTTACAAGAAGTTGATAAAGGTGAAGGCAGACTTTTTAACGGTAAGTTTAAGGCTACTACTTTTGATGTAGCTTAATAACTGACATAATTTTCTTATATTTTAAAACAGATGAGCAGCTAATCATGATTTGCCTAGATATGTTTTTTGCTGGTCTGTACACTTATATCTAAATGTTTTATTTTTGTGTTTTTTTATAATTTAAATTAATTTTAGGTAGCGAGACAACATCAGTTACTTTGGGATTTGCTATACTCTACATGATGCTCTTTCCTCGAATCCAAGAAAAAGTTTATAATGAGATTATTCAGGTTGTTGGAACTTCTAGAGCCCCAAATCTCCAAGATAAGGACAGGTTTGATCTTTTAGCCTTCATAGCAAGTTTGCATTTTTCTAAAATAAATACAATAATTTCTCTCTAGTTTGCATTATACTCAAGCAGTTTTACTCGAAATTCAGAGGATCGCTAATGTTGTTCCAATTACACCGCCGCATTTCGTAAAAAATGAAACTACTTTTAAAGGATTTCGTATCCCTCACGTAAAATAAAATAACTAACTTTAGAGCTTGGTTTGGAAATTATCAATATACCTATGTAGGTGCATTATTTACTTTTATATTTCAGGAGTCAATCATTTTTATCAATCTTTATGCTATTCATATGAGTAAAGAGGTTTGGGGAGATCCAGAGATCTTTCGTCCTGAGAGATTCATTGATGACCAAGGGAAATTATTGCGAGATGAGCGATTGATACCATTTGGGATTGGCAAACGCATCTGTCTTGGCGAATCTTTAGCAAAAATGTCTCTATTTCTTTACTTCTCAACACTTATGCAACAATTTAACTTTGAAACTGTTCCGGGTGTTTTAAGTAAGTTTTAAATAAGATATTTACTTCAAAAATCATGAATCACTTCATGTTTTCAAGTAGGTAACTTAAGAATATCACCAAAATTTTCTTGAAATATCAATTCCTTAAAACTTTTGGGCCATGTTTTTAGTTAGAGAAAGCTACATTTAAGATTAAAATTTCTTTAATTCGATAGTATGTACTACGAGTATGTACATTATTATTATTACAGATCAAGAATGAGATAGAAGTTAATAATTTTTGGTTTCTTTTTTTGTCAAATTTTTAGAGCCAAGTACAGAACCTGTGGGTAAGTTCGAGATTTTCAAATAGCATTTCTGATCTTAAAACAAGTACCTTTATTTTTAGTTGGCTTCACATTTTCACCATTACCGTATGATGCTGTTATCACAAACAGATTGGAAATCTACAATTCATCAACATCATAAAAATATGACTTTAAATAACAATGCATAATCAATTCCAATGCACTTGACTTGATTTAACTTTGAAAAGCCTCAATTTGACCTCAATTCTCAACTGAATTGAATCGAGACCGAGACCCAAAATAATTTTTACTTAAATAATGAATATTCTTGTTTTTATATTTTTTTGTGATATTTTTACTAATCTTGATCCAATCATGTATAGTTTTTTTTAAATCATTTCTTTCATCAAGTACAATTTTACGAACAATCACAAATCTGACGAATCAATGCAAGCAACTTTTTTTTAATTACTTTAAAGAGTTGAATAAATTTTGACTGTTATTTTACTCTTTTTTTTTTGCAAAATTATTGTACCTTTTAAATAATGGCAAATAAATGAGATTTCTATTCTAGTATCATATATAAGTATAAAAAACCGATTATTTATTCCGCTGAAAAAGTTTAAAAAATAATGTAATAAAATAAATTAATTGTGGTTATGAAGGCTTAATAATTTTGGTATAAAAAGTTTTAAAAAGTTTACATAATACGAGTACTAATATTTATATAATATAGTAGCATAAAAATAAGAATTTTTAAAAAAATAGGCAATTATTCTCAATTGGTCTTATAAAAATACTATAGGTATTTAACTATCAAGTTAATTAGAGGGTAAATTGTTTCGCATAATATAAAATTTCAATGATAAAAAAAATAAATGACAATTTGTGAACACAAAGACAAATTTGTAATTTTTTTATACTATACCTACCTAAATATAATGTAATGTAAGTTAGTTAAGTAAATAATAAATTAATAGAATTAAAAAAAAACAACTAAAAGGTATGTTTACAGTAGGTCCAAATTATCATTCTCGTTCAAGTCTAATATAAATAGTATTTTTTTTTATATAAACATTTTTTGACGAATCAATTTTCTAAATTACAATCAATATCTTAGAATACAATCATCAATTAATAAAGTTAATAATTTATAGGTAATTAAGATAGCTAAAATTTTGTTAAAATTTATGACTCCGATTATCGAATACACTTTACCAAAACTTACTTTTTATAATAAGTAATTATAATTTAAAAAAGTAAAGTTAGATTAAAATGCAAGCATGCACTTACGATTAGACAATTTAGGTTAAAATATTTGAGTTAAGTCTACGTTAAAAATACACACACATAACCTATATACAATAATATACGAACACGATTTTGTATTTGAACAAGAGAGAGCTAAATTATAAATCAATTTTGGAATATTAATAGTAGCGTAGCATAATTGTCGAATTCAGTTCAGGAAAGGAAACTAATGATTAAAACTCTTTTTTTTTTAAATAATATTTTTGCATAATTCGAATAACTAAAACTAAAAAAGGTTAAAATTAGCTTATAATAGTATTATAAGTTAAGTAATTATTATAAGTTAAGTATTTAATTAGATTAAAATAAATGACTTCTCCACTAAATGTGGTATTTTTCTTTTCTGGTCTTCTTAATTCTTATACACTCTCTAATCAATTTGTAAACAAAGCATAATAGGTAATTTTGTTTCACTTTTACTACTTCACGAATCGAATCCTTTTTGAAGAAAAAACACCATGATCATCATCATTACACTCAAATCAAGAGAAAACTAACTAGCTATATATATATTATTTAGTTTTTTTGTATTATGTTGAGCATATTGTCATATTTTGGATTTTGAGTAGTCTCTAGTAACACTATTAATATTATGAACTTGGATTTTTTGTTTTGTAAGGCGAGCGAGGGCGAGATCCGAAAGACTTGAGAGTTTTTTTTTGTATATTTTAAGATAATAATAAAAGTGGGTGTTTTTTTGTTGTTTGACCGTATAAATTCTACTGTTGTACTATGTATTTTTTTAATAAATTAAAAGGGGACGAGAGTTGTTAATTAAAGTGTGTAAGAGGGGATGTTAGAGATCAAGTTTTTTAAAACTCTTGCCACCTATCAAACTAGTCGTCGGTGGAGGAGACTGATGAAACTTGAGCTGAGGATGATATGAACCATTTTGAAAGTTGATCTGCTTGAGTGGTCCACCGACCGTCTGATGACATGAGAACTTATCTTTGGGGTATAGCTCTGACTTTGATTTTTGCTTGAAGAATCGGTACTCACTCGAGAATTCATCATGGTCCATTTTCATATAAAATGGTGGGTTGCAAAAATCTTGATAAGACTCGAAGAAATCCTTGTAGCCACCTTTTAGTATATAAATTTCTGGAAAATGTAAAGCTGGATAGGCGTCCATGTTACAAATTCGATCAGCACTTCTTATGTAGCGACAACTGTTCATAAACAAGAGAATAAATCGATGATATAGTTTCCTACCTACTACTGTTAGAATAAATTTAATTTTTAATGAATTTCTTACAGCTCTGGTGCTCGCTTCGATGAGAACTCACAATGAAAAATGAGAATTTTCCTCTCGGCAGCTTCATCTGGAGATCCTCTTTGCACTTTCTCCATCAAAAATCGCTCATAAGCCATCTTCTGTGTGTAAATATTAATTGCGCCTGCTATGTGACCATGCTCATACTCAAAGGGATAACGACAATCAACAATTTCATAGTCTCTCAAACCATCTCCATTGTACTCTCCTCTTATAAGCCTCGTCAGAGTATCACCCGTGATTTCCATGAGGTCTTCGTTCTTTTTCTCGTTCACAATTGGGAGTATATGCCTTTTTGAACCATCCCCTATCAGCATCGGATCACTATGAACTGAATCAATAAAAAAAAAGACAAAATTAGAATTTAAAACTCGATACCTTATCCTAAATCACTATCGCAGATTACATTATGAAATTATTTTATCACTGGTTATAATTATAGGTAAATCTAATTCTAATAATAAAAATAATAAATTACTTCTCTCTAAAGCGTTCTTGATTGATAACGATGACTCTGATTGTGGTCGAAGAAAAGTTTTGGGTATCACTCGAGTCGAACAATTCTCAGAATCACCATCCTCAGCATCCATTTCTGAATCTGAGTCGATAACCTTTTTCCAATTTGATCCACAGAGACCAATGAAAGCTGATTTTGCACGTTTCGATTGAGCAAACGGGAAATTATTCGATGGTGAAGGACGTTTAAATGTCTCAGTCTACAAAAATATGCATACATTTCTTAACATTACATTACATTGAATAGAGAGTAAGCAAAAATTGAAATTGTACCACTCATCCTGAGTACTTAATTTAATACATAATAAACGACATAGGTAAATTATAAATAAAATATATGCACCTTAGAACTAATCGGTGTCCCATTTTGATTTTCATTCGCAAGAATAGTAATTGCACTTTTCCCACTATTATCGAAAAAATTCTCTTTGTCTATAGAAGATATATCTTTACACAGGATCGGACTAAAAAGCAACGAGGAGAGCCCCTTCACTGGTGACATACTAGACGAAGATCCTTCATCCTATATTTAAAAAAAACCATCATCATCATCAAGTTTTAATATTTTTACCCTTAAATTGTTAAAGAATTACAATCAAGTAAGTTTACTTACAATTATCATTGCATCGTCCTCATCAAAATTGTCATCTTCATCAGGGAATAATCTTTGCTTATTTATATTGCTAAAACTGCTGGCACTGCTACAACCACTCACACCAGAGTCTAATTTTCTGCTGCTTGGCCAACGTGAAATTTTCTTAACTACACGATGTCCATTCGAGGGCTGAGGCGGAGAAAATACACCAGAATCTTGGGAATTATCATTATCATAACTTTTCAAAGGACTCATCGAGGATGAGGATGAACTCCAACTTCGATTCTATATCCACACAAAAACAGAAAAATGAATGAAAAATCTCTAATCATTATCCTGACTAGTACTATAGTATATAGGTAATTACTAATTACTAATTACATAATCTTTCAGTTCAACATAAAGAATAATTAGTACTGTAGTACTGTACTGTACCTTATCAGCTAGTTGCACTTCCCCAAACGGCCTTCGTTCCATCTTATTCTCATCGATTCTATTCCTGCAATGACAATAAAAAAAAGCAAAAATTAAACAAAAAGTTCAAAATATTTCAAATATACACACATAAACCTACATATTATAGTAACAATCATAACCTTTATTAGTTATTATAGGCCTATTATGGGTACCCTACCTATCTTTTTTAGTATCAGTACTACTAGTAGATATAATACTTAATGTACTTACCTATATGAAATCTAAGCTACCCAACCAAGTACCTATTTATATTTAAACTTATACTTGTTTAAAGGGAAACTTGAAAGAAAGAGAAAATTAGAACACTTTTTTGATTTTGACAATCTCACACATAGACTATAGGTCATGGGTATAATAAAAAAAAAGTACCAAACCTACCTACCTTTTCCACTACCTTTTTTAAGCCCAAATTATATTGCCTACCTATAGAATAGAGTACTTTTTTGCTATAAGCATTTTAACCTATCTTTTTCTACAGCTATAGTACATACATATATATAAATTGTAAATATAAGTGATATACTTTTTTTTAAATAATTCTCTTCAAAAAAACTTGTAAAAAGTCAATCAAGATTTATATCACATACAGTCACACAGTAGTAGAAGCAGAAGGTTTGTCGGCTCGGTTTCTTGAAAAAAAATCCAACCCCAAAAAGAAACAAAAATATCACTAAAACATTTTTATAAAATGGATTTATAAAAACTTTGGACACAAAATATTATCAACTAGGTACTTACTATACTTAACTTACTAAACTAATAATTACTGGGCACTAGGATATTCTATACTAAAATTGTGGAGAAAAATCTCTTTGGTGCCAGTAGTCCTTTGTTTGTCTAATACTAATAACCCATTTTTTTTATGCTCACCTACCTATTCTGATACTAAATATTTATTTTTATAATATCTATCGACTACGTGTGCGATAACTGCGATAACCACTATCTTTTTCCAACTTTTCCCCTAAATTATAAATCTAAATCTAAATTACTGATATCTCCATACTTTTTAAGACTTATCTCTTGTACCTACCGCGGAAATAAAATAAGCCTCCACTTTAAATCAACAAAAATCAAGCCAAACCTTTATAAAATTATACATAGTAAATGGTATGGATATACGAGTATATCAGTCAGTAGAACCAGCTTATTTTTGTCATATGTCCATAGATAATTATGTAATTGTAAAAATCAACTCTCTGGCTGGCTCCTAAATTCCTGTTTACTTTTTGATTTAAATTTAACCGAATTTCTTAAGTCTAGAGATACAATTAAAGTACACATAGGAAAAGGGACCAAATGAGATAGAAAGCATTAAAGTATTGACAATTCTGCCTATGATGCAATAATAATAAATAATAATACTTGGGTATTAATACTGATTTGATGCACATATAGTGTTATGTATGTTATTTAGCCTAGATTCTAGATATGAAGAATTTTAAAATAATACCTACCTAGTAGTAGTAGGTAACCATTTAATTCTAAATCTAAAGATAAATAGAAATACTCCATATCGTTACATAATACTTTTCAAGTCAAATTAAAGCAAAAAAAAAAGACAAGCTAAGGGGCCAGCCAAAATTTATAGATGTGTACCCTATACTGATATGTATGTATTATATTAGTAAGAGAGGGAAATCGAGACATAAAAGATTCAGACAAGAATAACAAAAAAAAATTCTCAATTCAAATACATATTGCATTATTACATTGATACTGATAGCTCACATTATTCTTTGAACTTTAAAGTCACCAAACATGACCAATAGCTCCTAAAAATGTAAATTATATAACAAATTAAATATAAAACGCAAAAATATACAAAAAAAAACCTCTTTTGAAATTATACATTAGATACTTCAATCATTTTAGTTCTTGAATATATTTTTAATGAATTTTCATCTACGAGTATATCTGTATAACTCATTCTCTAATATACAATTGCAGTCATTAATGAGTAGGGTACTTTTAAAGCCAACCAAGTGCTGGCTTTTCCGATGGTCACGAATACGATAACTTGAATTCTGTAACTTCAGTTGGGTCATTGCATTACAGTATTACACTTTTACATACTAGGGTACTATTTACTAGTATGTACCTACTACCTACTTCAGTTCGGATTAAAATTAAACGGAAATAAATTTTGATAGCAAAACCAGATAGATAAAAAGTAGTCATTCGAATTCGAATACATAGTACTACTACTACTGTATATGTATAGGCAGGACTTTGAAACAATTATTAAGTACTCATACTCATAGCATAGGTATAGGTAAGGGTACTTTAACTATATAGGTATAAAATAACATATGAATTTTGTCGGTTGCATTTTTGCAGGGCAAATTATACTGATAAATATTGGGGAGCGAGAGAGGAAAAAAAAATAAAGGACTGTGAAACCCAACAGACCATTGACAAGGCTCGCAGGCTAGCTAAGTATACATACTAGTAGTACTGTACAGTAAAAGGCTCAAAAAAGTCCCCCTGCATACCCTATAAATATAAAGCTACTATACTCGTAGTAGAGTAGAACCAAGATCCAATGCTTAATTTATATGCTCAATTTATAAACGGCCTTTAGCTCAAGCTTCAGGATTCAGGTTCAGAGCCAAAAACTAAAACCATAAGGGCTGGGCCCTGAGAAAAATTAAATTACTTGTAAAGTTATATTTATAGCCGAGAAAGATGAAAAGAAAATATGCCTTTACTAACTAACACTGCTACTTCAAACTTCAAATTTTATTACATCCCCAATCTCCTTTCATCGACGAGTAGAGACTAGAGACCTTAGACTGAACTGACTGCATTGCAAATGCAATTGCAATTGCTGGTCATTAGCCATAATATAAAAACTTGAATAATATTCTTGAATCTCAAACTCGAACCGTTTATGACCTTTACGCAGATTTACAACACTGACTATGAGGAGGATTACAACTTGCAAGTTTGTCCCAAAATTCGAATTCGATCCCTATTTATAGCTATTAACATTTATTTTATAGTTTATAAGAAATTTTGAAAGGTATACGGTTGGTACATACATATAATTAAAGTATAGGTAGGTATAGGTATGCATGTACTATGTAAATATAAAAGTGCAGTGGAAGTAAAGCTGCACTTTAAAGGATGATAAGGGTTTATAAATTCCGGAATCAATTGAAATATGAGTTTTACAGCTGGAGCTAAGGAATGAGAAATTGGGACACAAGAAAGACAAGGGGACTTTTATGGATTGGCATTTGGCAGAGAGAAAAAATTATAATACCTATATACATACCTATATTATATGTAAAGATAAAATAAAAGGGGACTTGAAAAGTCTGCTCTATACTCAAACTCTACCTGTCTTTTTAGGCAGGCTGACTTTGATTTCAAAACTTATTGGTTGGAAGGAAAATAATGGAATTCTCAAGTAATTTTTTCTTTTGCATTTTTATGTCTACCCTACCCTATACTACCCTGTATGTTCAGTCTGTCGTCTAGGACTTTTAGTATTCGAGACTTTTGATAAGAAAAAGAACGAGACTGAAAGTATGATTTGTTGACACATTTGTATGGCAAAAGTACAGTACATAGTACATGTACTATGTCCCTAAATACTAATTCTAAGTACCTACTAACTAGTATATCTTACACTTACAATGATAATATGATAAACTCCTTAGAACTTATCTTTACCTATATCTCAAGGATTTTAGATTTTTACTTTACCTATACATACAAGTACAAGTAGTAGTTAGTAGTTAGTAGTAATTCATTGAATTGGAATTAAATAGTAAAAAATAGTAAAATAGCAAGTTGAAAAGTGTGCATAAGTATATCATCATATCAGAATGGTAAGCATAAACATCATGAAAGCTCTACAAAAAGTAAAACTCTAAAATCATCTCATCATTATATTATCATAAAATTATATTTTAAATTCAATCATGTTCTTATCAAAACTCGAGAAAAAATACTTCATCATACTATACAGATCTATTTTGAGTAAGTACCTACCTACTTGTGCAAAATTTGGTCTAAAAATCTGACATGCTAAACAATATAAACTGTATTTACTATTTAGATTCAAATTTACTAAAAATCCTAGTGAGCACGAGTACGATACGAGCTACTTGAACCAATGGGATGCTGGATGAGAGACTTAAGGACCATTTAATTCTACAAGGAGAAGAGCAGCAGATGAAAGGAGCCAAACCCAGACAGATGCGAATCAAAAAGAAAAAGAAAAATCACAAAAACCGACCCAGGACAAAAAAAGTATTACAAAAATACATACTGATAATAATAAGCATCTCCAAGTTCCAAGTCTGTCTGAAGGTCTAGTCTGTCCCTTAAAATTTTCCTACTATATATAGGTATACCAAACCAATCGGTTGTACTTACTGAGAATTGATATAAAAGTTATGATAAAGGTAAAGGGGGAATTTTTTCTATAAAATTAAAGGAAATATTCGGCACGTGCCCTTATGATATCCAGCTCCAACTGCTATTATTTGTCCGATAATTCTATTTCTTTTCTATCTAGCTAGTAACACTAGCATATGTACAATGTAACCTACATACAAGAATAAATTTAAAAAAAAAAGAATGATAGAAGCAAAGGTGAATGCTTAAAATTTTTCCACTGCACTGCAAATGGCAAAATGAAAAACGGTGGTTGTTTTGTTTCACCTGGGATTTTATACTGTCCCTGTCCTGGGACTTTGGATCCTTGTGAGGTGACTGGTCTCGGTCTTACACTACACTTATCCTTAATTCATTAACATTTCTCTTTCATTCATTTCGAAGGTATTTTTTTGCTAATCCCTTGGCTATTAGAAAGACAAAGGAGCCTTTGATCTTTCTCCTCAAACTTCAACATGAGATTTTTTTCCTTTTATACATTATATCAAGGTACCTATATCTACCAATATATAATACGGGTAGCGGAAAAAATCCCTACTTCCAAAATCCCAATTCGACCAAAATCCTACCTAACCAAAAAAATCCCACCTAAACCAAAATCCCAACTCCAAAATCCCATCTCGATTAAATCTCAATCTATATGTATGTATAATGAATACTCGTATAGAGTGAGATTTAATCTAGTTGGGATTTCGGAGTTTGGATTTTGGTTTAGGTGGGATTTTGGTCGAGTTGGGATTTTGGTCTGTTAGGATTTTGGAAGTAGGGATTTTTTCCTAGAGCCATATAATACATACCAATATAAGTACCTACTGTATACTTTTACAGAACAAAATGTCTCAAATTTCTAAAGATAGATATGGATATTAAGAAGGACCTTAAACTTCTTATAAATCAAATCAAATGAGGATCGAGACCTTAGCCTTTACTTTACTTTGCCAAGTACCCTACTTACTACAAAGTATTTTCAAACAATTTTGAAGGTGAAGGTACTCCTCAATAATAATAAATAATAATTTCCTATATAGCTATTTTAAACGAACAACAATGTGAAATGAAACGGAACAAAGATTCTTCTTTCTTGCCTACTACCTTCCTCATGTACAAGTACAAGTACCAGTACCAGCAGCAGTTTGTTGTATCTTAAGAATTTGTTGTGTAGATAAGAACAAGATTAGAAGTAGTTTGGTTTGAAGGAATTTCTTCCAGTATGAGATACGAGAGAAGTTGAAGGGAGGTCTACAATTCAAAGCAATTTGAGCACTAGCCCAGCTCTGTAGTAAAGTAATAATATATAACAATATAATATTATACTACTTACTTAACATAAGGTCTCTAAACCTTTCTTTCTCAGGCTCTCAAAAAATCTTAAACTAAAGCTGAGACTCGTTTCTTGTATGTACTTATATATTTACTACTCTGCTATTCTGTATAAGGAACCAATATTTCTTATATCGTAGTACTCTAAGGATAAGTTAGAGAAAAAGATTTGGATGAATTTGAAGTTCTAATACTCAATGACGAGCACAAAACAAGTTCCAACGGACTTTTCCCTCGAAACTCCAAGTCTATCTTTGTCAGTTTCTTTCAAGATTTTTTCAAGTCTTTCTTTAAGATACTTGTACTCATATTGATGGTTGCAATTGTAGGAATACTACATACCAGATGAAATAATATACAGCTGTACATAAGGTACCTACGTATTGTACTTACTTTGTAGGCGAGGCACCTCAAGTACCTCGGATACTATCCTAATATTCCTAATCTAAATATGTATTAGTATTAGAAATATAACAACAAACTCAAAAACACTGATATATCAACTCTATTAATAATAGTATAGAATATGTACAAAATTCAACACAAATGATTCTCACATCCGTCCTTTTTTTCAAGAAAATACATATATTATATAATACCTCTTAGGTAAGTCCATCAGCATCAAATCTTGAATTCTGAATTCTTCGATTCTCAACTGTTACTAGATTCAAATTACAAAATGCCTTAAACCATCCCACCAAACATCTAATACACCTTGAGATATTTGATAAACACGAACGAAAGGATCGGCCATTCAACTATTATTATTCTCATTCTATTCTGTACTTATACCAGTAATCTTAAAGAGTAGGGTACCTAACTACTTTTTACTTTTTCTTACTCTTTTTTCCTAAGACCTAAAATGTCCAACGGCCGTTTATTTCCTCCAGACTCCAGCAAAGCCAGAGGTTCAAATTTAAAAAAAAATTAACACTTTTAAAAGCTAGGTATAAGCTAAACTAAATACTTAGGTACATGCATAAATAATTAGGATGTTTAATATTAATATAAGATAGATAAGATTAATAAATACTGTGGTGGTAGGAGAAGGATTTAAAAAAAATAATATGTAACTCTTTACTTTCAGATTTCATTCATATTTCAAATGTATAACACAATCAAATGTCAAATGTTCAAATGTAAACATCATTTGGACATCTGGACATATGCTGGTGTTGATAAGTGTCGATCCTAGTCCTGGCACTATGTACATACCTACTACCTACATATTATAATTATAAAGTATTCATTCTTACAGATATATTAAACTAAAGCTATATACTAAAGCTATGTATATTGGGTCGCGGAAAAAATCCCTACTTCCAAAATCCTAACAGACCAAAATCCCAACTCGACCAAAATCCTACCTAACCAA
>JAQIXA010003193.1:0-14790 GCA_034699045.1 Nanhermannia cf. coronata Gr-Ori-00579
AATTGTTACCAATCGGTGATAATTACTACCAAATTTTGACAAAAAAATATCACCATTTTGGTGGGACTATATAATTTTCACCGTAAAAAATCATCATCGGATTTCTTAGAGTGTACGAATATTATGTAATTTCATCGTTTCAATATGTATATTTTTTCTTTCAATAAATGCTAGAAAACATAAGAATAAGTGAATGTTTACTTGTCAGACAAGATAAAATGTGTGTATTATAATGCAAGCTCAAGTACTTTTATCTCAAACTACTATACTTATGCTACTAGTTTACTTATTTAATATCCTAATATACACTAATACTACGAGTACTAGAGTTACTTTTACTTACTAATAGCATTGCCATTTTCATACTTTTATATTTTACATCTCATACTCTATGGTCTATGAGTTTGCCGAGCGAAAGTTGATTTAATGACCAGCCAACATGCAATATCAAATTGCGACATTTTTCTACTTTTTTTTCTTTTTTCTTGAATGTTATGCCTCCTCGGACTTGAATTTATTTTCGGTTTTTGTTTCATATTATACAGATAGATACATTATAGAGTAGGTTCAATGTAAAAGAATTAGCAGTACTTGCACTTATCCTCAGCAATTGAGAATTTCCTCTTTTTTGTGCAGCTGATGAATCTCATGGGATCGAAGAACTTGAATGATTATATAGCACTTTTCTAGTACAAAGTAATAGAAGTATCTTACTGTATGTAGTAGGTACCTAACCTATATTGGTTTGGATAAAGTAATGCAATGTTTAATGGTTTGTAGGTTTACACATAAGATACATTGCAGAACAAGAACTATATTTAATACGAAGAACAAGTCTAGAACAATTGAGCAAATTGAGCTATGTATCCATAAGTATGCTTCGGAATTATATTATGGTTTTTTGAAGTTAGCCGAACTAAAGTTAGAAGAATTGAGGGGAGATTTTTTGTCTATCTGGACACTATACTAGCATTTAAAATGTCCAAATACTGATTAGGTAACAGATAGTCCCATTTTTTTTAAAATTAGAGCTAACCTTATTAAGAAAGAAATATTAAATTTTATATTAATATTACTTTCATAATCCCGAATTACTAAATTTAAGCCTAAAATTTGTGAGATTATTAAAAAAAAATAGTTATGTTCTTATAAATCTCGTTATGTATTCTTATCATATCTTTAGTTAAAATTTTATCAAATAAAGAAAGAATTTAAGTATAAATTTTTGCTTTTGAAATGTTTGTAATTTTGATATTCGAAATGGATAGCCTATTTCTCTTTAGGATAGCCTAAGGTATTATATCTCATTTTCACTGCCTTTTGGCCCCTCGTAGTAAATCAGCCGACTATCTGAGAAATTTCAAAGCTTTGCTGAGCTGTGAATTGTGAATTACAAGAGACAGTAAAGTTATCCACGAAACATTAAATTTTTTTTCCTATAATAAGAATACTAGTAGTATTTGAGTATTACTTACTTATTTCGGTTATTTTTTTCTATTTTTTCAAGAGGTCCTACTTTCTACTTTCTACTCCTTACTAGTACTAGACCCTCGAACTTATTTTATATGATCTCTCTAACACTATCAAAATCCTCAAAAAAGTACCCTTACATACATATAGGCACAAGTATCTACTCGTATAGGTATGTATATTGTATATATAGATAGTATATACGTAGACAGGGGGTAATATGTTTTTAGCATTCTTTCCTCGGATCACAACTTTTACGACTTTGAGTTTCTCACCATTTGCACCTCGTAAAGTAAAGTGACAATTTTCAAGTGAATCCTTCAACTCAACTATACAGAAGTACTATAGTACTGATACTGGAACAGAATTTTAGTATTTTTCAGCCTAATCATAGATAAGAAGGTCGTATAACTAGCTGTAATAAGCCCTCATTCATACAGTACTCTAGTCAGTACTACTCGTACCAAGAAATGCAAAACTAGAGAAATATTTTACCTACTTACTTTAAAAATAAGGTATTCTTGGTGCAAAATATCTTTGCGCATTTTTGCATTTTTATTAGCCATGTATTTTCAAAGTAACTAGAGTACAGTATGCTGAATTCAAAAGGAAAAAATTCTATACAAAGTTATTACTTAAATGAGAATTTTAAAATTTCTATTTGTTCTAGTTCTACAAGTAGGTAGTACTATAGTAGTAGTCAGTAGTAAAGACTACGTAGCACAAGTACAATAGGAATTTAATTATTTGGAAAAGATTCATCTCCCTAAATAATTCTCTTTTTTATCCAAAGTCATAGCACTGTGTATTAATTTTTAATAAAAAAAGACTCATTTCGAGAGAAACAAAGAAAGTACAGTCTACAATAGGTACCTACACTACACACAGTAGTAGCTATATATTATGATAAATTAATAACTTAATAAAGCCATTCGAAGCATATTCAGATAGGAGTACTATTACTATGTCTGGAAGTAAAAATGAGGATTTAATTTATATTACTGGTATAAGTGAGCATTAAAAGTGTGTTTATATGGTTTACTGAATACTTTGTACTCTTTAAAAACATAAGCTTTAGGGTTTAATCAACTTTCCTTTAAATTTTTCAGCAGAAAGATATGCCTTTTAAGTACTATGTACTGTAGTACTACTTTGCATTAAAAAGATAGGCAGAATTTTTTAGTAACAAAAACCTATTATAAATTAATGGGCCTTGATGTCAGGCGATTTCCATTAAAACTATTTACTATACCTTAAATTCTCACCCACTTGGCTATTATTTTACTACTAGAGAATATGCAATTAACTATTAGCATAGTACTCGTACTTGATACTTGAAACAAAAACAGAATATTAGTACTGGTTACTGCTACAACTGCCTATAATTTAAGGTATAATATCAGAAATAGGAACAGTAGTAGAAAGTAGAAATTCATTTGCATTTGCATTTCTCATTTACTTTTTGTTAATGAACTTGCATATAATAGCTAGCTTTTTTACTGGTATACAATATTTACATTCATGTCATAATTAAAAACATAATACAATACAGACAGAGTTTTTACCACTAATTAATTTAATGAATTCATTCCAAGTACTAGTACTAATAGAATTAATAACTTTTTCTAGACGTACCCCAGCCTGTGGAGAACTGTAGTATTATCAATAGGACGAGCACTTCCGTTGAAATTACCTGTACTAGGTAAGTAATCGAAAAAATAACAGGTTAAGTACCTATAATTTTTTTTATATGCAGCTCATTTGATGGAGGATTGCCACAACATTTTTATCTTGAAGGTAAGCTACAAATCTACTAGTTCTGATAGTAAAATGAACTAGTAGTTAGAAACAGTCGTACATATTTTAGAATCTACATATTTTAAAATAATCCGATTTTTTGACATATTTTTTCTAAACTGGCTAAAGTAAATCGAATTTAATGAGATTTTTTTATTAACATTTTTGCAGCTTATCAATCAGCACCTATGTATCGACGAGGCTTACAGTTCAACATTTCATCAGCAAATCCAGCATTTACCCTTAATGAACTAGACCCTGATGGTAAATTTAACATATATATAAGTATATTTCTATATACAATCTTGATTATAACATAACTTACTTTGCCTTTTATTATTAGGAACTTTTCATTTTAAAATATACTCGGTGAACCGTAAAGGGAAAAGTTCTCCTCAAATAATGGACGGTATAGCCCTGCACTACCCAGCCATGCAATCAGGTTAAGATTTTTCAAGTTTTTTTTTCCTTTTAGATTCTAGATCTAAATCTACTAGTAGATCTAGTAATACTTTTATAATAAATTTTATATCACCATTTCGACTTACTGCAAATCCAAAATCACCATTTCCCCCTTTATACAATACAGTATTTCCTTCCTAATTCCATTCAAAGCTCCTATGTACTCGTATGTAAGAAAAAAGGAAAAAAAATGAAAACAAATTGTGACAATGGTATTTGGAAATAAAGCTTTTATCTTTGTATTGCAATTGCAAGTATCAAAATGGGTAAAAATAAAATGTAAAACTTACATTTAGATTGTAAGGTCAGCCATAAAATAACCTCTATATAGGGATAGGGTACAGAATATTTATACACTTTCTTTACATGAGTAGTACAAGTAGGTATATCACTTGATATTTATTTCTCCCCCTCAATTTCTACTACTACTATGTATATGTAGTAGAATTCGAGTTTTTGGAGAAATTCTACTTTAATAAATCCACGAAATATATTGAGCTATTCTTGACCCCTAAGCAATTTATACAACTCACATGTACAACTTCAAAATCTCAAATCGGCCGTTTTATTTTATTTTGCTAATAGCCCAGGGCCCAGAGCTTTCTCTATATCAGAGAGAGTACTACACTAGTAGGTACATATTAGTAAATCACAAGTTGATTTAAGAATTTTTTTCAGATTTTTTCAATCACGAAAGTGCCCTTATGTAAGTAGAAACGTAAAATAAACTTTGTACTACTCGAACACACGCATAATGCATACCTAACACTACACTAATAAAAGTATAGAAGCTTTTTAAAGGTGCAAATTCTTGAGAAAAAATATCTAAATAGGAAAGATTTTCACAGTTTTTATTATAGCTTTGCAAAAAAAGTCGTGTTTTCGAATCAAAAAGTTTGAATCCAAATCCAGATCGAAGAAATCTAAAAAAAAACTAGGACAAGATACTCTATTTAAATCTATAATGGCAACTTAAGCACCCAAGAAGCTAATCTAACTCAAAAATCGGAAAATTTACTTTTTAGATACAAATCATGTGCATTTTGTAAATCGTGATTCTTAAAATTTTATAAAAAGTATATGCCTAGGCCTAGATATTCATTTCATTTGGGTTTGAAAACACTTGATTTCATAATAGTAGGAACAATATGTATAAGTTGAACGTGATTAGGTAAGTACCTAGTAAAAAATAGTCAAATTGCATGAGTGCTTTATTTAAATTGTAAACTTTGGTCGGTAAATGTAAACGCTGGAATTAAATCAAATTTCCTGTTTAGTCGGCAATCTAGAAGAAATGTAATTAAATCTTTAATTCATTATTACATTAACATTTCCCTTTTTTAGAGCTTATACACCCACCGCAGTAGTCACTAGTACTATAAACTGCTAACATAGTAAAAGTACAAACCCCAACTTTGATATATTATTTGTGTAGTAGGTAGGCTACTATATACGAGTAGTAGTATAAATGTGTTTATAATTTGAGGTTTTAAAAAGCCTTGGGAATGTAATTTAAGGTTGGACATCTTGATTTTAGTTTTAACCACAAAATGGGTTTTCCCACAACTCAAAAAGTTTTTTAAAACTTTCTATTAGTTTCTCTTTTTTATGAATTTTATCCAAAAGCAAGTACTTATCTACACTAACTATCTAGTACACATATTAGAAGTATCTATCTATCTGTACTAGATACTGATACTATACAAGTATTAGAATATATGGAGGCTTTAGGTATGTTTCAGTTATAAAAATCTACTTTAGTGAAATGAAAGTGCTCATATGTTTTGTCGATTAGGGAATTAATAGTTTGAATAAGTGGAAATTCAATATGGGTATTGGCTCTATGTATTTAGGTAGGGTACCCTACCTATAAGTAAATGGTAAATTGCACTAATACTCGTATATTAGTAGAGAAATTTAAACTGAATATTACACATGTAAAAGTATTTTGTAGATTTTATCTTTTCATTTAAAATATCACTAAAAAGGGGCTTACTCTTACTAGTGTATTTAGGTATATTTATTTGTCCTGGAGCCAGATGCTCACCCCTCTTACTTATGATACTTGGGTATAAACTATATACCTACTAATGTAATGAAGAACCAGCTTTAATAAAACTCAAAATTTTGCTCCAATCTTTATTATGAGCTAGAAATGTGTTACGAGTATATTATTATTGAAATTAATTTTAGAATTTGATTTATAAATTCACTCGTACCCATAAATAGTTCAGATTACGAGTATTAGTTCATAGTCTGAACATTTGTCCTTCTAAAAATATCAAAAAAACAAGACAATACCAATCCAAAGTAAGTAGGGTACTGTATTTTATACCAATTTTCAAAAAAGTAGGTGATATAATGTATCCCTATCAAAATATCAAAAGCAAGTTCATTTCATTTTAGATAGTACCTATAGGTTCTTATTTTCTTTTAAAATTGAATCACCTACTAGATAATTTTAGCTTTCTGCTCTGGCCAGTCTTTAAGTACCCTACTTATTAGAGTGCGTTTATTTTAAACATTTTTTTTTTGAAAAATTATAAAATATCAATAAAAGTGACAATTTGTCCATTTGACAAAGATTTGGTATGCAATTTGTCCCAAAATATGCGTAGGTATATGCGGCGTTGGTTGCAAAATAAATAAGTTATGATTTCTCATAAAATCAAATGATGTCTGTACTATGTACAATTAAACTGTTTGACCACAAGCTAGTCATTTGTGCAGAAATGATTACGAAAATGAAAACATATTTTAAAGTTTAGTAACTTTAATACCCGTACTATACTATAATATTAAGTATGTAGTTAATATCAGTAGACTAGTAGTAGGTGTATAGTAAAAGTTTGAGTTTGAAACTAAAGTTGAGTCAAATTTTGAATGGAATTTGTCCACAATTCAATTAACATCTCTCTCTGAACTGAACTGAAGCTTTTTCTTTTACTTTTGTAGCAAGAGATAAATTACTTTAGACTTGATGATGAATGTAATCAAAGGGCTGTGTTCATTGTCTTACTACACTAGTAGACTCTCTCTAGTAGTATTCTATCTGTAGTATTACTTATCCTTAGTACTAACCAAAATTAAAGCTAAAGTGTTGCATTTCCCTCTAATCTGACTTTATCTTTCAACTTTTCAATCTTCCCTTTCATTACTAGTAGTAGTACTGTTAGTAGTACTGGTAGAAGCTTTTCAAATTTTTATTTTATTAGCAAAACTTCTTTCCGGTTTACTATTGCCTACTTGTATTTTAAGAAACAAAAAAGGAGTCGAGAGAGAGAAAGGTTAGCTTCGATATTAGATTATTTTAGATTATACGAGTATTATTTTGATGCCAGTTCAGTTCACCAGTATATCTGGTATCGGAAATTGTAAAATGAGATAAAGACAAAAGCTTCTAGAAACTTGTATCAAAATCTCTAGGCTTCTACGAAAACCTAGAAGAAAAATCCAGTTATTGATTTCCTTTACTAAACTAACACTAACAAGCAAACCTTCATTTTCGTTAGATTCAAATTCAAGTAATATATAGGTATGGTATCTAAAAAGGGCTCTAGGTAAAAATCCTAGCTGCCAAAATCCTAACATACTAAAATCCTACCTCCAAAATCCCATCTGACCGAAATCCTACCTACCCAAAATCTTACCGAACGAAATCCTACCTAAACTAAAATTCCATCTAAAAATCCCATCTAAATCTAATCTCAATTAAATCTCAATATATATGTATTCATATGAGTATACCCATTTAAGTTTAGTATCTAAAATGTTTTTGTTGATTAGAAAAAAATTTTTGAATATTTTAAATATATTTTTAATATCACCAAAATTGGTCAGATTTAGTCAAAATTTTGTCAAAATTTTCAATTTTTAAGGTTTGTAAAAGCCAGAGGGGTATACTCATATTTTTAGATGAGATTTTTAGATGGGATTTTAGTTTAGATAGGATTTCGGTTGGTAGGATTTTGGTTAGGTAGGATTTCGGTCAGATGGGACTTTGGAGGTAGGATTTTGGCTAGGATTTTGACCGCGACCCTCTAAAAAGATCATAATCATTTACTAAAATGTCGAAATTCCAAAAAATTTTAAACTCGAAATAACTATCATCCATTTTGTTTAAAAAACTGCAAAAAGAATTTTTCTTTATTATTAATAGTTTCAGCATCATAAAGAACCATAAAGTGTGATTTAAAATACCTGAATTTTTTTTACCAAATACATTTCCAATTAAGAAATTGATCTAAATCTAATAAGATTTTTTTTTGTATTTTTTTAGCCAAAGCTCGTGAATTAGAAAAGGCGACAATTGCGATAATTGTTGGTGCTGGAGCTGCAGTGGTTTTATCAATTATTGCTTTCATAGTCTTTGTAGTTCAAAGGAGAAAAAATCCGATCGTAAATGTTGATTTATCGATGACAAATGACAAATCATATGATAAAGACTGTCGTTCTACAAATTCAAGACGTTCTTCAGGACTCACTGATGAACTATATAATAATTCTGGTGGTGGTAAAAAACATGGTAAAAATTCTGAAAACCATCAACATCACAACTCGACAAGTTTAAATAATAAAAAACACACAGAGCTTCCATTTAACCATAATAATACTAATCATTCAAATCACCATTATGATGATGATGGAGACCCTGATTTAATTCCTTCTAATAAAGGAGGTAAGTCAACTATGTAAAAAATAATTTCTTTATCTTGACTTTCTGTCTGTCTGTCTGATATCTCTGACATATTTAATAAGCTTCACTTGAGACTTTATAAATGCTAATTTTTTCAACTAAAAAGTTATGGTATTTAGGTAATTACCACCTCAAAAAAATGGAAAATAGTATGGTTAAGTAGGTCTCTAGGGGATTCGTGCAGCCATGCAACGAATGAGTTTATTTCACTTGAATTAGTATAATTATGATTGGCATAAAAAATTAGAGAAAGAATAGAGAGAGAGAACAAAAAAACACAGACAGAAAAAAATGAAAGAAAAGTCTGTTGAGGAAATTCTGAAGAACTGAAAGAAATATCTGGGATCTGAAAGAAAGAGTTTTTTTCTTTTTCTTATTCTTAGAAATTATATATGTATTACACAATGGGCTAACCAGGTACTTAATTGGAAGTTCAGAATGTCAAAAGCAACAATAAGCAGGTGCTAGAACCATATCTAATTACAAAAAATCTTTTTCGAAATTTTTTTAAGAATTTTTTTGAAAATGGGTCTGGAAATTTCCAAAATTTGAAACTTTTATGTCACCTATTATAATCTTTATATTCTTAATTTCGATAAAATTTGAGTTTTTTGATGAAATTCCATTTGATTTGGCGATAGAACCTTAAGAAAACTTTGTAATATTAAATGACGTTTACAAAAAATTACGATACGAGTTATGTATATAGTACAGTATAATCATATCTATAACTATCCAGAATTTCAGACTTTTCTTTCATTCTTTTTTAACTCTTGAGAGAAATAGTAATTAGCCAACTTTTTTCCGCTCTTTATCTTCCAAAAATATCTCCAGAATATCTCCATTGTTTTTTTTAACCCCATAAGTTCAAAAGGTTTAGAATTTTTTTCATACCTAAATCTTGAAGCAATCTAGTGTATGTAGGGTACTTAAGTATGGCAATAGGACCCTATATGTATCTTAGGTATAAAATAAAAGGATTAGTTGAGCGAACATATTCTCTTTCAAATCTCTTGTCTCTTATCGTTAGAACTTCCTAAAACTTTTAATCTTGATACTCATAAAAATTATATGTATCTACTTAACTAATACGAGTAGTAGTAGTATCTGTTCTGTATCTACCTACTACCTACGTAAAGATTCTACTTTCTCCAAAAAATATCAAAAAAAGCATTTATTATTATGAGTCATACAGTAAGAAGCCTACTTTCAAAGTATAAATAATTCAAAGTTAGTTAATTTTAGCATTTGAATAGCTATTATTAATTCATAAAAATCCGAGATTTGAATAAAATAGAGCTACAATTGGGAGCCTTTAAAGAATAAAAAAATTCATACCTATTCTTGTAGAAAATGAAAAAAATAATTTAGAATTTATCAGGCTCCGATGTACTAAGGTTATTTAGGTGAAGTTGGGCTATATTAGGTCAGGTCAGGTTAGATCAGTCTCAACTATTGAAGGTAGATTAATAGAAGGTTAGGTTATTTTTATAGATTTCAGATTTTGGTCTTTTAGATTATGGAAGCTACGTACCTATAGATCATAACGGATCGGATAGAAGTATTCTTATTTCTTTCAATTTTTGAATCCTAATGTATTTAATGTAAATCAAATGGTCGAAAAGCTAGGATTTCAAATTAAAAATTGAGATAAGAATACCATTTGCAAAATCGAAAACTTGATGTCGGAACAAGATAAATTAAATAGATTACGACATGGTACTTGTTGTCGTATAAGACTCTGTAGCAAGTTCATTAACAAGACCAATTTATTTGTCTCTTTTTGTGCTTTTCTAGCTAAAACAACGATTGGGTTGGGTAAAATGTACACACAATTGAGTAATGGTGAAATTAATCAACATTGGGTCGATGGTAATGGGACAATGGAAAAAATCCCACTGAGGACCATAGTGAATCCGAATGTGGTTCCTCTGAACATGGACTATAATGGACATGGACAGAACCAACAACTTCCTAATTATGCCACTTTCCGAGGCAAACCCAATGGAAATGGAAGGGTAAGTTAAATTATTACTTCTTACACGATAAATTATTATTCACAAATACTTAGGCAGTGTCACGAGGGAAGGGTTAGTTTTGTTCAGTTTCTGCTGAAAAATTCGATAAAAAATTTAAGTACCTATCTACAAAATAGAGATCCTATATTATATTACATGTATCTAGAGTACAAGAGAGAATATGTTAGGCAAAGATTAAAGAGAGAGTTCCCCAAGGGCCTGGTAAATAAATATACTTAAATTGTGTGAGTTTAAATGGTTTGGGGAGATATCGAGTAATTTATCAGACTGTCAGTCGATTTGTATTTTCTCGAAAGTTGGGTGCGGGTGACCAGAGGAGCCTAAATGAATCCTTTTAATCAATGACATCATTATAGGTCCCTGAAGCTCTTTATTTTGCACTTTGGACATTTTATCCAGTAATCAATATCGAATTACAGAATAATATAATTATTAATTAAAAAGAGAACTTGTCGAATAATATACCTACCTAAAAAATTTTTTTAATTTTTATCTAATCCCTTGTAATAAAAATAGCTAGGAAAGACTGCAATGAAATAATTAAAGATACATATTTAAGAACTTTTACTGAAATCAAGAAGGATACTGAGAAATAGTCAATTTTTTACATTTTTTGACATAGATTTTGTGTAATGCATTATTATTATTTCTAGTAGTTTCTAGTAGAGGTTAATATGTTAAATGTTGAGATTTAGATATTTTATTACCTGTTTATTTCCTTGTTTTTGTAGATATCTACAGGGGGACAAATGGGTCACATATCGTCCTCGGGCTCTTTTCACGATAAGCCGACCTCATCCGTCGTCGTCAACATTGATACGAGATTAATTAAGCAATTAGCTTCAAATCAACTGCCAGAGTCCTGCGTCTAGACCTATCTCTACCTAGTCTATCGATTCCCCCTCAAGAAATATCCCAAAATTCAAATCTAAAACAGACTGATTCTACTATGCAAATACTAGTGCTAGTGCAGTGTAAAAAATACTATAAAATATTCTAAATATTTCAAGGTAATGTATGACTCCTCGTAAAAGAATCCCATCGAGAGACTCACATTATTCTAAACTTTATTCTTGTACTCGTACTACAGACTACAGATACTATACACAGTAAATGTATACTTTTATAGTGAAATTGATGATATGATATGAGGGTTGGTAGAAGAAAATGCAAAAAAACTTGAGCAAAAAAAACTGAAGACTAATAACGATAACTAGTCGAGTGTTCATGTGATTCAAAAACCTTAAATGATCTAGAAATGGTGTCATTTACTTGATCATAAGGTGTACCCAAATTACCCTGTGGAAAACATGAAATTTTAAATTTTTGGAGGATAGTACGGTCAAAAGTATAAGGCCAAGTTTTTACCAAAAAAAACTAAAAAATAAGTATAGAGAAGTGTGCTCTTTTATTAGTCAGATATGATGCTTATAATAATGTTATTAAAGTACTTTCCCCCCCTATATTGCTCTATCATTTAGAACAAATAATAATATAATAAAAAATAAAAGTACATGTATGGTATGTATGATGTAATAAGTGAGAAGAAAGCGGGAAAAAATGAAAAACTTTTACTCATATTAATACTACCTACCTTCATACTATTATTATTCTTAATAATCGTGAATAAACAAGTTCATAAAAAATTGCCATAAATATACGAGGATTGTGTGGAGAAAACAATTTTAAACTTACCCTATTGTAAAAGTGTAAAGTGTAAAATGTAAATTTTAAATTACTTTGAATTGTACTAATACTACCTAGTATATTCCTTATATATAGTACTACTATAACTATAAACTGATACCGATAGCATATAAATAATAAATAAGACAAAAATATTGTATTGAAGCTAGATTCTATTAGATCTAATTAATTGTCAAAATTAAAAAGTATCTGCATAAAAAATAAATATAACTCATTAAATTAATGCATTGTTAAAGTTAAGATGCTTTAAGTACATACATACATAAGTAAAGTACGATTACTATGTATTCTAAAAAAAATGACAATTCTGAATAAATAAATACAGTATTCTTTGTACTTAAATTGAATTCTATGAACTCTGGTTTGATTTTTTTTGACATAATATTGAACTTTAATTGCATCCGTATTCATGATTCATGATTTTGAAATTTCTATTCTGAATAAATATATACTAGGATTATTATTAAATGTTCATTAACAGTTAATTATTAATTATGCGAGCAAAATATTGATAAAATCCCAAGTTACATGCATTTTTTGGGGTCAAACGGATCTCTATAATGAAATTCTATATCCACGTCATCGATTTCCTAATCCCTCTGTAGCCACTTAAATTTCATTTTTGATGTTTTCCCACTTAATTAACACGGGGAACACTTTAAAGGTGCTCATTGTCCATTGTCTATAGTCAATAATAGGATAGAAATGGCACAAAGTAGACCCTAAAATGGTCCTTCATATTAAATTTGGTTAAAATCGATCCTGGCGATTTATCCCGCGTACAAACAATCAGCAGAAGAACAATAATCAAACAAAGCTGAATAGTAAGTAACCAATATAGTAAGCACCTATAGATTTTTTTATGAGATTTTTTTCAGTTAAAATTAAGAATGGCATTTTTAAAACTTTAGTACCTAATTAGTTTATCTTTTTTATGAATTTTTGCAAAGTAGATACTTATATATACAAACATGTGCCTAGATCTAGATTAGAAATACTCTATCTAAACCTAATAAAAATATTAATAATTTCCTTTTGTCAAGCATTTTTCATTTTTTAAATTTACGATCGAATTACAGAGTATATCTCTATCTGTAGTAAGCCTTTCTATTGTTAGTGTTCGTTATAAATTTCGACTCTAATTTAAGGAAAATTTTTGGCTTCAGGATTTTTAGAACCAAAATTTTGGATTTATCTACTTTTTGTACTATTAATAATATTAGATAAGTAATAGGTACTCGTACTCATATGATTTCTGAATGAAATTGGGAAAATTATCTACCATAATAAGAGCAAAGATAAAGATAGACCTGAGAATAAATTCAGATCCTACATGTTCAACGTACAAATACTACACCTACATATAAAGATACCTACTTACCTACCTACTCATTTGCTCTGATTTTATTTTATTTTATTTTACTTTTCGTTGAAATCAAAAATCCAAGTAAATCCTCAGAAAATTCAATCCAATTCAATCCTTTTATCTCTTCAAATTCTATTTTCGTTATGTTTTAGTTTTTTATAGGCTTCTCTCTAGAAAGATTGGCCTAATTGAAATCTTCCCATCTTTACCTAACCTATCCTAAATATACCGAGTTATATTTCCTATCCAATGAATCACTTATTAGGATTCCCTCTAATTAATTTCTAGAAATCAAAACTTTTGCATATTTTCTAATTTCTACCCACAATTTCTACTTTTCTACAATCATATCAGAAGAGAAAGTAAGTTTAATTTTCAAAGAATTTTGAGGAGTAGGATAAATACCAAGTCTTGAATATTAAACCATGATAAAATTATGCTTCATTTCATTCAATACTTGAGTATATCAGTTGTTTTGTTACAATAAAGAAATATAAAAATACATTTTTGCGTAGGATTTTGCACAAAATTGGGGTTTTTCTGCTTGGTAAAGATAAAGACATATACAAATACAAAGAAGTATTTGAGACTAGAGAATTGTCAGTTAAATCATCTAAAAAAATACGAAATACTCGAGTAAAGAATTTTATTTCAAAAATATTTCTCTTGTTCTAATGTGATAAAGCTCTTTTTAAAATCTCTTCTAACTTGATGTCAGATTTCTCAATGTTTAGTCTTTAGTAAGCTAAAGACTAAAGCTTTTGCGTTGTAGAGATTTCAAAATTGTTATAAAATCTTATTTTTCTATATTTAATTATTTCTATTCATTTCATTTCTCTCATTGTTTGAGTTTTTTATCAAAATAGTTCCGGGAATGCCAATCATTTTTTCTTTCTTATAATCCCTCAAGTACTTATTATTATTATTGACTTGGACCATCTTTGGTTTTGATCTTTGAAAAATGATGTGAAGTTCATGAGCCTATAAAAGTAAATATTAAATTCATAACTATCAAAATACCTATTTTGATTTTTCCAGGGTAAACAGATGATATCCTTCGGGCATTTTTTGCTTTATATTTTTTTTGCTGAAAAATTGTATCTTGCGAAACATCTGTATCCGTTTTTTTTACATTATGATGTTACAGAGTACCCTACAACACAACTGCTATACAAGCATACATGCCGAGGCTATGATTCATATCCTCCCAATTTGGAAAGACCGGATTTGAGGGCAGTCAAAATAATTGCAAT
>JAQIXA010003194.1:0-14787 GCA_034699045.1 Nanhermannia cf. coronata Gr-Ori-00579
ATTTTAAAAAATGGTCTATAATAGCCCAAAAATCCGGAATCGCGGATATCTTCAATCTCGGATAAAAATGCACTGGTTAAAACCTAACTATTTATTTTTAGAATTTCAAAACTTTTCGTTTCGTATCGTATAGGTATACGACAAAAAGTGCTAACAAGTAAGCGGGATTTGCTTTTTGCTCAGAAGAAAATAGAATAGTAAATAGGAAAGGAAGTAGAATTTAGAATCAGATTCTGCCTCAGCAGCAGAAGTGTAACTTTTTTTGGGTTAATTAGTTAATTGAAGTTAATTATATTTAATTGTAATGACGCTGTACGTTGACCGTCACCGTCCCAAGACCCTCGATGACCTAGACTATCATAAAGATCTCTCACAGAGCCTGAAATTGATGGTAAGTACTTAGCTTTTTACATTTAAAAAAAAAGATTTGACAATTTTTTATCTAAACTGATCTTGAGCTGTCACGTCTCTGTCAGTCAGAGTCTTGAGTCAAGTAGTCATTGTCAATTGTCAGGTCAAATGTCATAATTATAATGTTACATACCCTACTTAAAAATTATGATTATGATATTTTTAAATGAGTACTCCTCTCCTCTTGGTAAGGTTGACGAAAGGGTCCTTTATTTTTTATATTATTTTTTAATAATAAGAGGAACTCTATATTTTAATGATTACATTGTCAGTCATTTATTGTGAATTTTGAAAAAAATTAAAAAGACAGGAATAGGGCAAATCCTAAATGTGGACACTGGCACTGGATACCCTTTCGTACAACCAACCGAAACCGAGTATCTACTATTATATGACAAAAAAGTGATATGATAATACACCACTTACATATCAGTATCAGTACCTACTTTACTTTTTTATACTTTAAGAATAGACACCTGTTTCATCTTTTTTATTGATAATTTTTACTTTTATGCTTTATAGGTCAAATCGAATGACTTCCCTCATCTACTAATTTATGGACCATCTGGAGCCGGTAAAAGAACTCGGATTTCTTGTATTTTAAGGGAACTTTATGGCAGTGGTGCTGAAAGAGTTAAAATTTCAAGACAAACATATGAAGTAAAATAATTTTTTAAAGTTTCTATTTATTTTATGATTATTTATGATTATTTATGAATAATTATAATTTTACTTTTTTATTGTAGGCACCATCCAAGAGGAAAGTAGAAATCTCAATGTATCAGAGTACATATCATATTGAAGTGAATCCAAGTGATGCTGGCTATTATGATCGTGTGGTCATTCAAGAATTAATTAAATCTGTACAAACTCATCCACTTGATCAGCATCCATTTAAAGGTACATATATAATTATATAGTTTTTTAAATTTTGGTGTTTATGGGCTTTAAATTACTAATAGGTATATTGTTTTTGTTTAACAGTTATCGTTTTACAAGAAGTTGATCGCCTTACAAAAGATGCACAAGATGCTCTACGTCGAACCATGGAAAAATACGTTGCTTCATGTCGCCTGATTTTGTGTGCAACGTCCACTTCTCGTGGTAAGTTGATAAATAAAACCAAGACAAAGACAGATTAATTTTCAATCTAATGATAAGTCTCCGAAAAACCAAATTTTTATCTCAATTTTACAAGTAGGGTACTTATTTTACAAGTCACAAGTGTTTATAGAGTACTCTACTTATAAAATAAACACTTTCAAATTCGAGGCCAAAATCTGGTTTCTCCAGAAAGAAATAATGAATATAAATATTTTTTTAAATAGTAACTCCAGCTATTCAAAGTCGTTGTCTTCCAATCCGTATACCAGCACCTACGAGCAGTCAGATTGTTAAAGTTTTACAGGTAGGTAATCAATATCTGTATAAACTTTAGTCTATTCATTTAAATTCAAGCTCTCAAAGGCCCGATTTTGGCTTAAATTTTTCATTTGCATGTGTACGTTAAATTAAAATCGGAACTGAATGAATTTATTTTAAAACTGTCGTATTTTTATTATTATTTTTTGTAGACTGTAGCTAAGAAAGAAAGTCTCTCCTTTCCAATCGATCTGGCCAATAGAATTGCCGATGCCTCAAAGGGAAATCTACGACGAGCCATCCTTATGCTTGAAGCCTGTCGTGCTGAAAAATATCCTTTTGTTGATGGACAAAGGATTTCAGAACCAGACTGGGAAATATACCTAAGAGATACAGCTGCACAAATTATGCAAGAACAAAGTCCAGCCAAACTACTTGAAGTTCGTGAACGTCTTTATGAGCTTCTGTGTCATTGTATCCCACCGGAGATGATTTTTAAAACACTTTTAAAAGAATTGGTTCGGAATTGTGATAATCAATTAAAGGCTGAAGTTTGTGCAGTAGCTTCTAAATGTCAATGGCGATCTCAAAAAGGATCAAAAGTTATTTTCCACTTGGAAGAATTTGTTGCAAGATTCATGGCTTTATACAAGCAATTTATTGAGCAGACAGTTAATGCTGATTTTGGAATGGAGGATGATGATGATTTTTAATTTCGATTACCTACATAAAATATTAATTTTAAAAAAACATTATTCATCTATCTTTTCTTAAACTTATTTAGATGATTATTTAGATGAATAATTATTATAATTTACTTTTCAAGTTTCAACATAAAAATACTATAATACACTTTAAACGTTTATCTATAAACCTTTTCCATTCATTTTATACATAATCTTAAAATAAATGATCATTATCAGTACAGTAGGTACTTTTAATTTTTAATAAATCTAAAAATTAAAAAAAAAATTATGATTTTTCTTAATCTTTAGTACTAGCACTCGCTGATAATTAAATAAGGTCTCACTAAATAATCGTAAGTCAATTTTACAAGTATGCAGTATAAGGATAGGGATAAGGATATGTAGTTATACTTGGCAAATTGAGGTCAAAATTCAAAATCGGATTTCTCAGAAGCTGTAGTTCAGTAAAGTACTGATAATAATCTCAAAATTCAAAGAAAAAGGTTTATATAGGTAGGTAAGCTAAGGTACTTACGGTATAGTACCTTTTCTGTATATTGGGGCATTTCTAAGCATTTTTACAATTTGCGTTTTTGTTTTGGTTTTTCTCTAAAAAAGAAATGAGAAAGAGACAAGAGATGAGATCAGAGAAATGTCAAGAATTTAATTTAATAATTTTAATTAACGAAGTAAATTGCAATTTAAATAGTTAGGTAATTGCATTCAAATTGTTTAAGATGAGTGGAATAGGCGGTGGTGTCGAGAACTGTCTATTTTGCTTCAAAACGACCCATCATCTGTCATTAAAAGATGTCAAAAAGGAGCCCACTAAATTGATCTCAGCTGGTAAGTTCATTCATATTGCATTCTTCACGGTCCCCTCATAGAGATCATAGTAGTAGAGTAAAAAATTTGTCCTATCACGGGTCGAAGTTGTACATACATGCATAGGTATTTTAAAATGTCTTTAAAAGAGCCCTCATTTTCATAAATTGTCAAATATATCAGTAGTTGATAATGCTAATCTTTAATCTATAAATGGTAAAATGTACTTGAGAAGCGAAGGTTCGTATAAAGTAGTTTAGTAGTTTGATTGTATTTATAAATAAGATGACATGTTTTCTGATGATATGATCTTTATATATTTGTCTTAACTGAACTGTAGTTTGTTCACTTCTGAATCTACCGAATCCACCATATGACAAAGTCCTGGAAAGTTCAATATTTTGTAATGACTGTTTTGGGATGTTACACAAAGTCGAGCAAATTCTGGAGGATCTGGAGAATATTCAACTGAAGATGCTTGATGCTAAAAATGAGATCGAGAAAGAATTGACGAAATCAATCCAGCAATATAAAATAGATTCAAGGGCAAGGGCAAGAGATTCAGTAAATTCAAGAAATAGGACCAAAATCTTTGAAAGTGAGTACTGATAAAAATCACAAAAAATTAAAGGGTATATATAGGTTACGATGTGTGATTAGTGATTAAATGATTGTTTATTTTTTTATTTATAGAAATTAACTGTGTTTGGAATCCACCACCACCACTCTTATTTCCTTTATCATCGAATAATTTTGATCCTGAGCCAGACCCAGATTTTACAATCGATGGAGTCGAAGCTATTTTAAACAGCATTAAGAAAGAACAAGGAAATGCTAAAGACAATGATGATCTTTTAAGTGAGTTAGATTTTGGGACATATGACGATTATAATGACAATGATTTTGAAGATCAAATAATTCCGAATTCAGGTAATTTTGATATATTTAATTTTTTATTCTTACCATAAGCTAATGCATAGTATGCATTGCATACTAAAGATAAAAGGATTTTGAGTTATTTTATATTTTTATTTTATAAAAGAATCTGCTCCACAAGTACATGATAACGACCAAGTCAAGCTCAAATCCAGTCAAGTAATTTTACAACCATTAGAGTTACCATTAGAATACTTCAGTCAAACATTTAGTATAAATGAAGCTTTTATTCAATCATATATTCAAAGAGATTTAAAATCCATCAATCAAATCCAAGTTAATCGACAAACCAACTTAAAAATTCCAAATAAAAAGAAAAGGAACTTTTATTGTGATTTATGTCATATGAATTTGCCAAATGTAAGTACTAATAGATAAATCTCCTATATTTAACTAAAAATTTTAATTATTGTAATTGTACTTATCTTTATCTTCTTAGTCTAGAAGATATGATGAGCATATAAGGCTTAAACATGACACTAAAACACCCTTCAAATGTGATCTATGTTCCAGATCCTTCAAACTCTTGAGGTATGATAATTTTAATTTTTGTCTAATTTGTTTTTATTGTTACCTACTTAAAATTAAAAGGCAAAATGTCTTAATTAGGTATTTAACAGATCACTTGAAAGCTTTTCATAAGCTGAATAAAGACATGCAACCTCTTGAACCTATCGGTAGTTATCAAGGCAAATCCAGAACAAAAATTATCAAGGTTGACAAATCGAATTTGACCAATTGTCAAGAATGTGATTATTCTCCTGAAAGTGTAATTGATTTACATCTTCATAATCTCTCGACACATGAGGATAAAGGGAAGAAAAACTTTGACTGTCCAATATGTCTAAAGAAAATAATTGGGGTATGTATAAAATTACACTTGGGTATTTTTCTTTTCATATATCATTATTTTCTAATTTATTTTCCTATTTTAAATATTAATAAAGGTTTCAGCTAGATATAAAGAACATTTGCTGTTACACAGCCCTTCACAGCCCTTTGTTTGCAGTTGCGGTTCAAAGTTTAAAGTTTTGAGGTAAAATATACCTAATATTTTTAAAATTAATATTGTAGTTTGCTTACATATACGTTTAGACTTTAAATAATAATTTCATTTATAAATAATTTCAGATATCTCCGGGACCATGCAAAAAAAATGGGTCATGTTTATAATGATCAGCAGGTATAAGGATTATTTAAAGAATTTTACATAAAATATTAGGAAATTGTAACTTTTTTTGCAAACTTAACACCTTATTAATCTTCAAAAGGAAAATAAAAGTCCGAATAGGAACAAGGTAGGAATTAAACGTACACGAGCTATCCAAGATACCGGATTTGATAGCGAAAATTCTAATTCAAATATTTCTGGACATTTGAGAAATAAATCATCCAGCAGAAGAATAGAAGTCATCAATTGCTTCAAAGAAGGATTGCCTATTTGTGAATGTGGCTATTCAGCTAATTCTATTACTGACTTTTATCTTCACAAGTTTGAGGTCCACGACCCTAGAGAAAATTATTATTCCTGCCCACTTTGTAATAAGATGCTTTCACAGGTATCTTTAAAAAAATTACTTTGCTTTGCATTTACATATTTTAAAATACCCTATCTAATTTGTGTATTATTTTTGAGAGAAGCCTTCTAAATATAAAGAACATATTCAAATGCATGGTGAAGAAAGACCGTATGAATGCGACCTTTGCAGTTCGAAATTTAAAATTTACAGGTATTTTAATATGTACTGGATAAGATAATGATTACATTTTATGAATTTATTTTACTCTATTATTATTACTTATTTTGCTTTTAATTTTTCAGATACCTACAAGATCATAAAAAGCTTTCTCATGGATCTGTTCATCAACGCAGAAAATCAAAGCAACCAAAAAGTTTTAATAATTCCGTTTCAACCGTTGATGATGAATTTTTGTGTAATGATTGTGGGAAAATATTTAAGAAAGGAAAATCTTATAGAAATCATTGCAAGCTCCATCATTTAGAAAAATCTATCGTTTGTGAATTATGCGGTAAGTCGGCATATTTTTTTGCATACATAATATAAAATAATAAATTATAAAAAGATTTTTTTATAATGATCTTCAGGTCAAGCCTTTGTTATTGAAAGATATTTGGTAACTCATAAAAGGTAATTTAAACTAGTTCAAAGATATATCTACATATTACCTTATAATATGTAATTATAAATAAATATTTTATTTCCCTTTACAGATTTCACCACGGGATAGGAAAACCTGTGTTATTCTGTGAGATTTGTCCATATAAAGCATTGAGTTCGGTGAGAATAAAAAGTTTAAATGATTATATTAATGCTTATTTAATTGAATAACTTTAATATACCTAAATTTGTATTTAATTTTTGATCAGCGTGCTTTGGAAATTCATAAGCAAACTGTTCATGAAAAAAGGAAAGATTTTGTATGCGAATTTTGCAGCTCTGTAAGTACAAGTTTAAGTTATTGATAGATTCAAAATTTCAAATATAAATGTTTCAAATATAATAATAGAGAGTAGGGTCATGTAATGTAGGATACAACAAATTAACTTTTACTAATTAAATTTTATTTATTTTTATGCATATCCTTCAGCGATTCTCCAGAAAGAGTCACCTAAGTGGTAATATAATAATAAAAAATTTAAATTATAATAGAACATCTACTATCTGTAGTACTACAAAACCTTACAAGACAAGTATTTAAATTTTTATATCAGTAATTGTAATTTATTATATAGAGCATATTCAAAACCTACATTCTGGGATTCCAATTGATCTAAATTGTCATATATGCCAAAAAGAATTTCATTCACATAAAGGTAAAAGCTTTATTATGTTTAACCTATTTTTTTGTTTTCAATTTAAAGTTTAATATTTATAATATTATATTTACATCAGGTCTCAAAACCCATTTGAAATATTGTCCAAATCCTTACCCTAAATTCCACCTCCTTTATAAAGGAAAGTTTAGATGTAAGGAATCAAATTGTTCAAAAGAATTTTCGTCAAATGGTAATCTCTATTTTATATTTAAGTCTAATGTATTATATTGATTTGGAATATTTTCATTCTGAATATAGGAACATTAAAACGTCATATATTACAATTTCATAGAGGAATTTATAATTTTCCTTGTCTTCAGTGCGATAAAAAGTAAAATTATTTAAAATCTCTTTATTTCTTTATTACTTCGTATTTTGTACAATTTATTAATAATATTTATCATTTTAAAAAGGTTTTCTATACGAAATCAATTAACTCGGCATATGATGAACAGGCATGGTGTTGGTACGATTTTTCTCTAAAACTTTATTTTATTAGGAAAACATTTTATATTTCATTTTTATATTAGAAAAGCCATTTAGTTGTTCAGAGTGTAACAAAAGATTCCCAAATCTGTGGCATTTAAAGAGACATCGATTGATGAGACACGCTGACGATGATGAAAAGTTATTTAAATGTAATCCTTGTGGGTAAGTAATAAGTTTCAAATTTTTTGAAGGTTTATGAAAAAATTGTTTATATCTGAAGAAACTAATATAAATTATTATTCTTTATACATATTTTAGAAAAAGTTATGGAACTAAAGAGAGCTTGTATTTTCATAATATGCATCATCATCCAAATTCAAAAGTGAAGAAAGTGAAAAAAGAGAAAAAAGATCTTAAAACTGAACCTGTACAACCTTTAGAGTTCCAAGTGCAAGGTGTTCAAGATCCAAATCTAGAAATACTTGAAATTTAATTAACTTTATATTTCCAAAAGCCTAAAAGTGGTAATGTACTAAAATTTAAAATATAAACTCGCAGGTTAAAAGTAGTTAGGTATAAACTATACCTAGGTAGGTACTTACTTTTATTGATTGTACATATTGTGTTGTATTTGTATTGTACATTATTCATTATTCATAATTCATGTGCATACACCTACCTTTAAGTTTTTCATATTTTTTTATCAATTTTTTCATAAATTATTGGTTTATATTGTAAAGTGGCATTCACCTCTACTGGCAACTGCCACTTGTGATCAGATAATATAATAACTTAGAAAATGAATTTTGTATTTTTTCTAACTTACCTAGGCAGGTATATCCTTAAAAAATTCAATAAATTAAAAATTGAAAGTTTTACAACGACGTATTTTAAAATAGAGTATCCTTAAAGGAAACTTTATGAATTATTTCTAGAAATAAATGCAGAATATGATAATATGGTACATAGAAAAGAATCTATTAATGATTAATGATTAATGATCAGTAAAGTACGACCTTTAAAAAGGATATATTATTAGGCATTAACTACTGCTACTTAGGTTCTATTCTATTCCGAATTATTTACCGAATGACGGGATTATATGATAATAATTAGTATTTAGGATAATTAATGTCTTGAATTTTTGACACATTTTAGTGTCGAAAAACAGAAAAATTAATCAGAAAAAAGTAGGGCTATAAAGACTTGTTGACGATCCATTTCAGAATCCAACTTAACCACAAAGACGTAGTACAGAGCAGCAGTCTACTTGGATTTTAATGATTTTCTATTCGTAATCAATTAAGGATTTAACTACCTTTATAAGTAGGCAGTTTTCAATTTCTGGTAAATTAGTTTAACCAAGTATTGGTTGATCAAAAAAATAATAAAAAGGTACAAGTTATAGCTCAAAATTATTTTTTTCTATTAAATATTTAGTAAAGTAAGTAAGTTTCTAATTATGTTTTCGAAAATAATTTTGCTCGTTTTTTGTTCATCACTTGCACACTCTTCAAATGTAAGATTATAGAAAAAATTTGATAATTTTTTAAAAATGATCAGTTTTTTTAGGATATTTTGGGTAAAATCGATCCTGAACTTTTGAAATCATTTGAATCACGTTTCAATCAGAGAGAGAATGTGATGATTTCAATGACAAATGGAGATACTGGACCAGTATTAGATTCTCTAAATTTTCCAGAAAATGCAACAAAAGCTGAAAGATCAGAGGGGGGTTTATCAAGCTCTAAATGCCCATGCGATTTTATCACAATCCTCGACTTTGGAATTTTTGTCATCAGTCCCAAATACTGGATTTACTTTTGAGAGCTCTTGGATAAGTAATCGAATATATGTCGATGGAGCGAATGAACGATTGGTTAAATCTTTGGCTTCATTTCCTGAAGTTGACAGTGTGAGGAAGACTCCTGAAGTTTGGGCAATCGAACATGAACTTGATGAAGCTGTTGAAACGAAGCAAAGCACCTACTGGGGTGTTGAGAAAATTAAAGCACCTGAAGTTTGGCAAATGGGAATTAGAGGGGATGGGTAAAAAATTATATCAAATTACAATTAATTAAAAATTTAGTCAAGTTTAAGCACCCCAAAATCATCAAAATTTAGCTTTATAGAATCAAAATTTTGATAAAAAAGTTTAAATTTTTGGAAAACTAAATTCGCGAATTTGCTTTGATTATCAGATTTCTAAACTAGACTAGATCGATCAAAAGTAGGGTATCGTTATCAAACTTTCGAATTAGCCTTCATAAAGTGAAGTATATCGATTGAGTGTCAATTTGAAAAAATATCAGATTAACATGGTGTTTTGCATTTGCAATCCATGGATTTTATTTTATAATTGTTAATAAGACCTTATATAGTTCTGAATTTTTCCAGAATTCGGGTGCTGATTATTGATTCTGGAATCAATGCAAATCACAAGGATTTGAGGGCCAACTATGTCGGCGATGAAAATGGCTGGTTAGATGCTGTCAATAGTAAGGAAAATGCATATGACGATAATGGACATGGTAAATTATTCCAAAGTTCTTAACTTTAGCTTATCAATATGATTTTTATAATATCTGGAAATTTTTGGTGTTTTAGGAAGCCATTGTGCTGGATCGATTCTTGGAAAAAATGGTATGGGTGTCGCTCCGAATGCTAGAATGATGGGATGCAAGAGTTTGTCAGAATCTGGTAAGTTTTCTGAAATTTTAGAAAATTTTTATTAAATAGAATTTCCTATTAAAAGGATCTGGTTCTATAAGAAATATGGAGAAGTGTGCAGAATGGTCTCTTAGGCCATCAGACGATGCTGAAAATGCTCCACATATTGTCAGCAATAGGTATAGTTTAACCTACTAAATATATGGTAAAATAGGGTAAAAATTTACAAAAATTCAATTTTGAAATATTTTAGTTGGGGTGGAAGCTCAGGAACTTATTTTGATTCAAGTATAAATGCATGGAGAAGTGCTGGAATAATTCCTATATTCTCTGCTGGTAAGCTCTCAAAATAAGTCTGGAAAAGATAATTCGGCTTTCAGGTCTTTCCATGTTAAATCTTATATACAAAGGCCAGAAAGCCCATTTTACAACCTGGAAATATCTTTTACATAAATCTTAACAAATTTTTTTTAGGAAATTCTGGCTCTAGATGTGACACTATAGGCTATCCAGGAAGTAATATAAATGTCATAGCAGTTGGTGCAACCGACAACGAGGATGGGTAAATTCAATAATTCAGCTTCACATTAATATAAGTCAAATCCTTTTTTGCTTTAATTAATTACAGTTTAGCCAGCTTTTCAAGTCGTGGTCCTGGACCCAACGCTCGTAGGGGTTCAAATAAACCAGAAGTTTCCGGACCAGGTAATAATTTAATATTACCTATCCTATTCAAAATAATTTAATAAAATCTTAATAAATATTTTTTTCTAAAATTTCAAGGTGTAAATATTGTATCAGCATCACATGAAGGTGATGGTACTGCTAGAATGTCAGGAACCAGGTAAATTATACATTTAGAATTAACTAAAATAAATTTTTATTTTTCTTATCTATTTTATAGCATGTCCTGCCCTCATGGTAAATATAATTTTAATATTGTACCCTACACATGCAAATTATTATGTACACTAAGGTTAGATTTATACAGATACATTCAAGTGATAGCTTTTTGAAAAAATTTAAACATTTTTGACCTCGAATTTGAGATTATAAACCTGGTTAGATTATAAAATTTTCCTTTTTCTTATATTAGTTGCTGGACTTGTAGCATTAATGTTGCAAAAAAATTCAAGTCTGGATTATAGCCGTGTTAAAGACGCACTTGAGAAAAATACAAAACAAAAAGTGAAATCAACCGGAGCTCGATGTGGATCTCGTCGAAACTCAAGAACTGATTCTCAATGGCCCAATTGGCATTTTGGTTATGGAATTGTTGATGCTCAAAAAACCATTACAAATATTTAATTTGACTTGGTGTCACCTCTGCTAGTCATATATATACTCATATATTTCAAATGAAGTTTTTATTTTTTTTGGATACTACTTGTATCATATATGTTTATTCAAAATATAAAAAAATCAAATAAATTATGTACCTACAATTCTTAAATTTTAATCGGATCCAGAACGGAACGGATCGAATTCATATTATAAATCTATTTCAAAAAGTAATTTTGGGTTGGCATACGCCCATTTAAGACAACGTGCCTCTTTTAAAATTGAGGTCAATTCGTGAATTAATTTGTCTAAATTGATTATTAAAAAGTATAAAAGGTTCATTTCGTAAAAATCTGTAATTTCATAATTTCAGAATGAAATTATTACTTTTACTTGTAATAATTGCAAAATTTCCATTATCTTTCGAAAAAGAGCTTTCGATCGTTAATTTAGAGAAATGGACCAAATCCTTTGAGAATCGCAAAATTTTTATATTTTTCGATTTCAAAGAATATTCTGGGTTGAATTTCTGGGATATCCCAATTTCTCATACAGTTTATGCATATTCGTCAAAAGCACTTCTTAAAACAATCGACCTGATTGTTAAAAATGTCCATTGTAGATATGCTACAGATAGTTCATTTTGGATATTTAAAAATCCCTTAAACTTAAATGCATCTGAGGTAAAACCAGATTATTTGTATCTCTATTTTACAAGAAAACAATACTCATATATTTCAAATGAGATTTTCATTTTTTCGAAAATTTGCAATCAAGCTGAATTAACACAATTAACATCAATTCCATTAACAATTTACACATTTGTAATTTGTCTTCTTAAATATCTGCAACCTCATCAAAAATATGTTTTTGCAAAAATTCGGACTGTTAAAATGCTTCTAGTTGAAACAATGGATGACCACGTATCGCACTATTATAATCTGATTACTAGTTTACAAAATTTTGCAAATTTTCGACAGGAACTTAACTTTTTACATGATTTTTCTCAATTTATTCAATTGGATATGAGAAAAGTGCTCCGAAATTCCAGAACTTGGGGTCTAAATCAAATAACTGTTGATAGTATCTTGGATTTGACAAATAAAAAGGTAACTCACTTGTCTGTCGGCCATAACTGTATAAGAGACCTATATGGTCGTTTTTTAAAAAATAATTTAACTCATGAATCATATGGTAAATTAATTATCGAGAAGTTTAACTTGACCAAAAGGAGTATTACATTTTTGTACAAGCTTCAATTGGGCACAAGTCCTATGTTAGATTCTACCAAGGTATTTAAATCACTGGAATTTATTCCATTTAACGATAAAAGTATGCATTTTCTAACATGTTCGCCATTGTACAAATATCAAATTGATTTCTCATATTATTTTGAAGCTTTCGATTTGGCTTCGGCAATTTTGATCATTTTGGCATTTTTTTCTATTTTTGCATTTTTCCATCATGTTTTGAAAAAGTTTGTCAAAAAATCTGATATAGCCATTATATTGTTTGCACCACTTCTTGAACAAGCTGCCAATATAAAAACATTGGTTGCTAAACGTAAATTAATTGTAATTTTTGTATTCTTCCTATGGACGTTTGATATTGGGATAATTATCCCGAATGAATTCAAAGGTTTTCTCACCTCTGGTGTGATTTCACCATTGAAAAAAATATTTCCAATGAATTTGGCAGAATTAATTGAGAATCAGTTTGATATTTATGACATTAGATTTTTAAATGATGCCAATAGTGCGAAGGCGGATTTTATCAAATTGCTCTATATAGATAGGACAGCTTCGACAGGTTTTATAAATGACACTAATGTGCTATTTAAATCGAGTCAAAGTTGCTTTGAATATTGTGCTCAGGAGGAAAAGTATGTCAAGATAACTTCAGTTTTTGAATTAAGGGATCCAAAAAATTGTCAAAATAATTTGACTTGTTATATCCAACATCTTAATATTCAGTCAATGAATAGAGTGTTTCAAACTTTCAATCAAATTCTACTAGAGGGTCATCGGACTAAATTTAGATACTTATATGCTGACGCAGGGGCACAGAATAAAATGAACATTTACCTTGAAAAGATTGCAAATTGTCGAGGATCAGCTTTGATTACAACCTTGGAAGAAATTAATTCGATTAAGAAATATCTCGAGAGTAAATTACCCAATGAGCAATTCTCCATTGGGAATTCATCATTTATGCGCCAACTTGGAGGATTTAGTTTGACAGATATGCCCAAATCTTTTATTTCCACTATTTTGAGAAGGACTATAGAAGCTGGAATAACTGAGAAATATCGATATCTTTTAGAAGACAACAATGAAATTATCAAAAATTATGAAAATTGGTTCGACCTTAGAGATCTTGTAAAGTTGGACAAATTCCAAGCTCAAAAACTGATCTCAAATATTAGCACTATTTTTCTCATTTGGACTTTTGGTATACTTTTCAGTTCTTGCCTTTTAATTTGGGAAATTTTTAAGTTCATAATTATCAGATATTTTTTTAGAAGCATGAATTTTCTAATTAGTCTAACGATATATACAGGACAGATTTTAGTCTACAGTGGTAGGATTGTAATGAGACAACTATTATTAAAATTCTATCTGTAATTTCCAAAAAGAAAAGTTAAAAATCTCAAAACTTAAATTCCCTCATACCTGTGCTGGCAATTTTTTTGGCGAGAATTCGGGAAACCTGAAATTCACTTTTATTTTGAAATTCCAGGTTTTTTTTAAAAACAATTGACGGAGAATTCGAATTTCACCACCATTAAAAACTCCGAGAATCACCAAAACCCGAATTTCAATTAATTTTTTAAAAAAAACTGGAATTTCAAAATAAAAGTGAATTTCAGGTTTCCCGAATCCTCGCCAAAAAAATTGCCAGCAAAGATATGATTCCTCTTTATCCAATTATTCTCTAAATAGGTAAAATTAAGTAAGTATACATCCATTAATCAGTAGGCAGTAGGGTACGTGTTATATGGTATGTATTAGTATATTAGTAGGTAATATTCTGTACACAAGAAATTCTTAAAAATAGGTAGGATAGATACTAGGTATCTAACTTATTGAGAAATAAAAATGATAATTTCATTGGGTAGGGTACTAGCAGTCGCGGGCCTAGGCATAAGCTACATAAGCTATAGCTTACATGAAAAAAATGAAAAATTAACACTAGATAAAACTAACTTTGAAAATTAAAATATCAACTTTATAAAATTAGTTTTTTTCGGAAATTTTTCAATTATTTTAACTATTATCTAGTCGATGATTGACAAAATTATGCAATTTCTCGAATTTTTGAGTATCAGTTTAAAAAAAATTTCGCCCT
>JAQIXA010003195.1:0-14786 GCA_034699045.1 Nanhermannia cf. coronata Gr-Ori-00579
TAAAAAAAAACCTGGAATTTCAAAAATAAATCGAATTCAGGTTCCCTGAAATTCCCTCGTTTTTCCCTCAAAAAAATTGCCACAGCATGTATGAATCTGTAAATAATTTCCAAATTATTCCAAGTCTACCCCTGTAGTAATAGTAACCTTCTATCTATAATTTGTACGGTGGTTTCTCAACCCAAAATATCACTCTAAAAAATTGGTAATCAATTAGCCTCGAAAAAAAGAAAAGAAAAGAAAAAGCTCACCTTTCTTGAACAAGAAGAGTAATACAGGGAGTTCTAAAAGATAAGTTCCACTCTACAAATATTACCTAAATATACATACAAATATAGACTTGGCTTTTTGTTTAGTTCTCTCTCTACTTTTACCCATTTCTATTCACAATTCCAATTTACAAACAACAAACTTGTTTAAAAAACTCTCAAGCTATTGTGTCTCTAGTGCAGAGTAAAAAAAAAAGAAAAAGCAAAATAATTTTACTAATAGGCGCAAATAGTACAGGTCTAAGGACAAGACAAAAAGGATCCCCAAAAAAGGACAGACATCTCCAAATATTGAGTCAAGTAGGTAGCATAAGGTTCTATGTTACGCAATTTTTAGAAAATTAAAATCATTCTAAATTTTAGATAGTACGAGCTATATAAAATGATCAATGAACTAGTATAGTCCTAAGTCTAATAAGTCTTAAGATTTGAAATACCCTACCTACTCGTATACTTATTATTTCAATTTTGTAATTTTCTATTTATAATAGAAGGCTCCGATTTAATCCTATCCCTATTTTGGTTGAATTTGTCCCAATATTTCTAGTCTAACTTTACCCCTGTATGGAATTTACCCAAAATTTTTAAGATCTTAACCTAAACTAAAAAAAATTAGGGTTAATTTCATACAGATGTAGAGTTATGTTCAAAAATATAAGGGTAAATTCAACCAAAATAGGAATGAAATTAAACACAAGTCAAAAAAGAATATTTTACATTCTAAAATTTAGCGAGAAACTTAAAAATTTACATGTTTGCCTTTTAGTTTTAAGACCGATTGGGTGATTTTTGAGTTTCGATTTCGAAATTTAATCCAAAGATTCAAAAACATGTAGAAAAAATGTAAAATTTTTTTTTTAATTTTGACCAAAATGAAATTACTAACCTACTTATATTTTGGTAGGAGTTTGGAATTAAAATATGGAATCCTATACAGTATATAAGGGCTATTTAGGCACAATAATTTGCGAAATATTTTGATATTTCGCATTCAATTATTGTTCTTACTCAATTTACTAAATATATGAATACTTACTCAAGATTATAACAACCTACCTAGTTAAAAATAATTGCTTTAAATATACATTTTATTATTGTAGTCTTGTTAAAATGTAAATATCAGTAGATATACCAATGTGTATAGTGTAAGTAAAAATACTCTACCAAAAGGTTTAATGAGCATTTCATGTCAGAAATTAATAATTGTAGGAGATGGGCGTTCGAAACATAAAATAAAAATGTACCTAGATAGTAAATAGATATAGATCTTTGAAAGCTCGTTATCCTCAAGAAAGGATTGAAAAGCACACGTCAAATACTCATACTCGAAAAATGAATAAAATAAAATCCTAAATGGATAAGTAGATAGATACTACTGGCTGGCTGTAATAACATTTATAAGATTCTTAAATACCTATTTTAGATACTTAATAGAAGGCGGAAGATTTGAGAATTTTTGATGATATGTAATGCTACTTGTACGAGTATGTATGAACCGAGTCCTCAGGCATAAGGCTTAAAAGTCCATTTAAATTTAAAAGTTAAATGACCCTTGCTTGTGAGCAGTCACTTTTATATCTATCTTGTAAATCATCGATAGTTTTACTTGTACTTTTATCTCTTAATAAGAAACTAGGCCCCTTAAGTTCTCAAAATGTGATTAAAAATTAATATATGGTAATATTGATCGAGTGTAAAAGAACGCCCTTGGAGGTTTACATGAAAGAAATGGAAGAATAATTTTTGACAAGTCTTTTATTCTTCATGTCAACACCACCCCCTTCAAAATATCTTTATTTTTGTGTGGATTTTTATTTCGTATACTATAATATGAAGTATAGAAGTATCTGTAGTAGGAACTTGTATAGTGTTTAGAGCCAAGCCAAGTTGTCTCTTTTAAATACAAAATTTATCTTTCAAATCTCCCAAATGTTCTTTGAATTTGAAAAAGCTTCCAATTTTTGAGTTGGGTGTTAACATGGCCATCACATTTACATAAATAATCCCTAGTACAAATTACTTTTCTCGATAAATGCCAAATGTGTCAATAAACCGAGCTCAGTCAGATACATCTGGTCATATTAACACTAGGCAAGTTTGATATTTAGTCAAAGGATATCTTGGGGTTCTAGGCCTTTCCATGTTAAACCTCATATAAAGGCCAGAAAGCCTTTATAATAAACCGAAGATTTCCTTTTCTGAAAAAATTTCGGAAAAATTTCTCTAAGGTTCTTATGCCAGGAATTCAAAGCGAATTCTATTAATTTAATGTCAAAAAGGAAAAAAAACCTTTGAAAAATCACAAATATATTAAATAACAGTTAATTGTGTGGTTTGAAATATTATATTCTTTTGAATTTTTTATGAAAGGTCAGGTCAGGTCAGCTTTACGTGATGTTTTGTCAGCAATATTTGATTTTGAATTTGAGTTACTTGAGCATTTTATCTATAAGAAATGCGAGTATCCTACTCGTACATGAAATTTAGTCAAAATTTTGAATAGGGTACCTATTTTTCAAACAGTGAATACTACCATCCATAAAACTTGTAGTATTTAATAACAATGTTCATTTTGAAATCTTGTCTTTTCTGTATGCAATCAAATGGATGGATAGAACATGAAACTAGGATTTCATATTGAAAATTAAAAAAAGAATGCCAATAGATATATGAAAGTTTGAGAAGATTCAATTAATGTTTTATAACGAAAATGTCAAAAAATTTGCTTAAATAACCAAATTTCAATCTTTTGACCAATTTCAAATCTTATTTTATTTTTAAGAATATTAGCTTAAAATCCTTCCTTAAGTTCCTTCCTTATACAGATATACTTATCCTTAGAATCAGTAGTAATTAAGGATCCTAAAAAATCATTGTAGGTATATCACTATCATAGTAGGTATTTTACCAAAAATATTTAAATTAATGGAATTTTTTAATGTAAATTCGATAAGTGTTTGACAATATAAAATTTTGACATTTATCTGCACCTTTTAGAATGCCTTTAAACGAATATCTATAAAATATTAAATAGACTAATTCGATTCGAGGTAAACCTTATAAATGGCTTAGAAAATTACTACCTATATATACTAGACCCTTTTATCTACCAATTCAAACAACTTGCTTTGTTTAGGAAATATTTTTGTTTATTTTTCCCCTTGAAATAAATGGGAATAAGGTAAACTCGAAATATCTCAAATTACTTTTTTTTGTATAAAAAACTCCATAAGATAATCATATGCTTATTATATAAACATAATCTTATTTGCTGGGTGTTTCGAAATTAAAGTATTTCAACTACTCGAACGATTAGTTACCCGATCGTTGGAATTTTTCTAAAAATTTTATGAATTTTTAATAAAATACCCGGAGTATTTTATGGTTTTGTGGTTCAAAATAGTCTTTATAAATTTACTAAATATACCAAGTAGTACCTACTCTATTGATATTGATGAAAGGATCAATAGAACTGGTCTAATTGGACTAGACTTGAGTAACTAAATAGGTGTTGTCGCCTTTCATACCAAATTACAGAAAATTTCCTATAAATGAAATGATAATTATACACTATACAACCAGTGGTTAGCCCTGCATGGTAAAGGTGTGTAGGTTTTCAAAATTTGTAATTGGTTAGTTCAAGACATAATAGTATTATAAAAGTATTTCTATTTTATTTTATACTACACTAGTTAGTATTGTGCAGCTGCAATTTCGAAATATTGTAATTGGACACTTTTTATCCTTCAAATTATACATTTTACCATATTTTCTAGTTTATATTAATAAGTATTACATGTACCTACTGTAGTCTACTATGACCCTGTACTATACTTTATTAGCTCGCATATCTACAGATATTTAGCTTTGAAAAAATTTCAAATTCCTAAAAAAATTGTCTTTCTTGAGCATTATTTTACGAAAAAGTTATGCCAATTTTAAAACATAATATTACTAGGCTTTAATCAACTCACTAGAAGTTAAGTTGATTATAAATTGTGCGAGCAAAGCGTTGAAAACGTTTCAATTTGCCCCATTTTCCGGGGTCAAAGGTCAATTTTATAGTTAAATGGATGGGCCCCTGAACCCCAAAGGGTGGGACAATTTGAAACTTTTGTCAAAATGGCACACCGAGACCCAATGGGTCCTTCATGCCAAGTTTGGTTAAGATTGGACCAGTAGTTCTCGAGTTATCCTCTAGACAGACAGACAGACAAACGGACAAAGTGAAAGCAAAGGCGAATAGTAAGTGCTCGCTTCGCTCGCACAATATAAGAGCAAAAAACCTCAAAAATTTGACAAAAATTTAGCTAAAAAGCTCAATAAATTAACTAAAATTTAGATTCAAATAACCTCAAATATTTGACAAAAATTTAGTCTCAAAATATTTCCAAATGTTGACAAAAATTAAGCGTCAAAAAGTCTTAAAATTTTGCCATTTAAACATCAAAATTTCAAAATTTCAAAACGAAATTTTCTTAAAATTTGAGATTTGAACTGTCATTTCAATTTAGACCAAAACTTCCACAATTATATGCCATAAAAAATGTGAAATATAAAAGGATTTAGGAAGATAAATCTGAATATCTAAGTAGGTATGGTATATTAAAGAGATTCAAAAAGGAATTTTTTTAAAAATTTCTTGTCAAAAGGTAAAAAAAAACCTTTGAAAAATGGCAAAATCTATAAATTACAGATTTGGAATTTGTTGTTGTCTTTTTGAAATTTTTATGGTCAGTTCAAGCAAGCTTTCCGGGATGTTTTTCATAATTTTTTCATATTTATTTCCATGTAATAAGAATTGTGGTTTCTAGTTTGAGGTTGAGGTGAGAGAAATCTGATTCTGATTTGTTTATGGAATTTCCCTTGGATATTTGAAGCCCCTTATATTTAATAGTAATATTTATCAACACTTATCTCTATCCTTATCATTTAAACCAGAAGGATAATCAGTTTTCTTATACCTACCTTACCTTACATATTACATACCTATATAAATATGTACGTACTAAGTACTAGTAGGTAGTAATAAGTAAGTAATAAGTATTATACTACTAGGTATATTTAGTTGCTAAATTGCATTATTAAGGCTATTCATTTCTACCTTTCTTGAGCAACACCAACGATCTAGAACAAGCTTAACAAACACTGAGATTTAAAATTTTCTCTAGGTCACTTCGCCTTTGCAAAAATGTCAAAAACTAAGAAAAAAAGCCTCAAAAAAGTAAAAACTGGCTGCTTTCTAAATGGTAAAATCTCATTTTCAAAACTTGAAACTTCTTTATCTTGAGTTAATTTTAGCATTTTATCCAAATTTTTAGGAATTAAGCAAAATTTCCTAGAATCTAACTGGGCCTATGAAATACAAAAAAAGAATCCCTTCTAGACTATTAGACTATTAAAAAATCTAAAAAGAACTCAGAAAAAGAACAGTACCTAACCTAAATTTTATATCGAAAAATTGTCAAATTCGAAGTCTTAATTTTTGAAATCGGTTATTTATTATTCATTTACAAATAAAATCCTAAATAACTGCTGTAGTAAATGAGATAATCAAGCCGTAGACTTTTTTATCTTTTGACTTTTTTGATATTTTGATGGTGACAAAATGTTCTGAAACTTGCAATGTAATCATAATCCATTTAATTCTAAACAAAATATCGAATAATTTTTTTTATTTTAATAGTCCTTATCCCACAATTCAAGTATTAAGTTGCAAGGAGAGGATTAAAATTAAATTTTTCTATTACTACAGAATACATTCCATAATAGTAAATTTCTTATACCTAGATTCTTAATTCTTATCAAAACGTAAATCGCATTTTCTCAAGATTATTTAAATCCATAAAATTTAGTAATTTATGTTACTTGATATATAGGTCTAATAAAAGTACTATTAGATTTTACTTATAGTCATAGAAGTACCCTGTACTCTGTATCCATACTCTGTAAAGGGTGTGAATTTGACTTTTCTAAAAAGTAATTGAAAATTGAAACATAATACTTGGCTAGATTTGACTTTTCGAGTTTATTCAAATGTTAAATGCGATTTCTACATGAATTTATAAGTATAGAATTAGAATAGCTAAATATACTAGTAGGTAGGTAGTAGTAGTATTGATAGAATAAAATTTGTGTAGTATTGCATGCATACTTGAATTCTCAAGTGTAATTTGTAATGGAATTTGATTTCGATACTTATCCTTTTACTAGTATAGATATACTTACATAATAATAATATTTCCATTTCTGAGGAGACTTGATTCAAGTCGAGGGTCCTTATCTCAATTCCACATGGTATAGTACCTACTTAAATATACTATAAATCATTTTATCAAAAACCAAACATGTCAAAAACCTATAGAGAACAAATTCAAATACCTACCGTAAAATCATAAATTCATAGTATCCAAATCATAATTGAGCAAAACTATCAGGCCAAAATGAAAAATTTTGCAAAAATTTTCAAAAATAGGAAGAAAATAAACTCCAAAACTGGTTTAAAAATAGATGAAATTTTCGGTTAAAAATCTTCTAGAATTTCTTAGGTAGCGTAGGTATTTCAAAAAGTTAAAATTACATAATTTGATACCAACAACCAACATGTGACTATTTTTGCCCATTATATTAGAATTAGACCTAATTATTAGAACTTTTGGCCGGATACCATATATGTAGATATCAGTAGTTGTAGTTATGTAATAGGATACAGATATTTCGATTTGACAAGTTATTTTTGGCATTTTCGATCAGAATTTCTTAAGTATTGAAGATTTCGATCTATCTTTTGGATTTTAGACATACCTATATAATACTTAGGTATACTTAGAATTAGTTGGTGCCTACTACTACCATTGTTGTATGTGTGTTTGTATGTAGACACTATTATGTATTTAGAATTAGAGTTTCAGATGACAAAATGAGATTCGACTTTGGACTTTGTACTAGTCAAGTCAGAGTTGACTTGGCTGAATAAATATGGTGACATGACGAAAATATTATTTTATTTGTCTGATCCTTCTCTATTCTATATAGTACATACTATTACGATACTACTGGCATTATGTATAATTGTGGTATAATTTTGGTGAGAATTTCCTTTTGTGTATTTGTTCAGATACTTTTGAGACTTTTGAGACTTTTTGAGACAGACGGTGACAAGTGTTCTTATGAAATATAAAATACTTTTGAAAATATGCTCTACTATACTAATACATGGTGTATGTACGAGTGTGTAAGTAAACGCCTAAACAAATTATCATTATTATTTAAAGGACTACCTACTAATGGTATAAGTACTTACAACAAGTAGGTACATGAGAATTTTACATGAGAACAATACCTGAGATAATCTGAAAAGCTCAATTGACAAAATACATACAAGTATGGTACATAAAGGGGTTGACAAAATAATTCTCATTCCAGAACCAGAATAGCTCTACTCTACCCCTTCAATTACAAGTATGACTTAACTTGTCATAAATATTTAAGTATCTATACTTATCCTGTATAGGGAATTCAGACAAATATTTTGTCAGAATGACCAAGAAATTTCTTTATATAGAGACTAATAAGACATGAATTCAATTGTCACTTCATCCTGATCAACTACAGATATTACATTCCTCATTGTCGTAACGTAAAAGAGGAACTACTCAAGTTATCAGGGATAATTTTCTTGAAAATTTGAAAACATTTACTAAAGTACCCTACTACATATGGCTTCTACAAAATTTTGAGGGATACTTTATGTACCCTAAAAACACACTAGTTCAAAATTTTGGAAATTTTGGTGAAAATGCTAAAAATAAGGATTAGATAAATAGCCTAGGTATAAGTGTCCCAATATGAGTCATATTGGGACAGAATATTTCCCAATGACTGAATATACTGTATTTCCCAATGCTCCTGAATGCTCCATTTTTTATATTTATTCGAGTTCAGTTTTTCCAAAAAAATAAGTTTTAAAAACCTATTATATTTTTAAAGACAAAATTTGGTTTCAAAATTAGTATCTATATAGTTAGTTTTATTCCTTCTTCATGTACTTAAATTTAGAGTAGATTTAATTTCTGTAACACTACAGTATACTTTTGTTCAAGTTGTAAATTAATAATTTTTTATAAAATTTTACTAGTTTACTGGATGGTTTTACGTGTATTTGATACTAGTATGAGTCTATGGATTTGATAGTCCTTTTTTAGAATCAGAGATACATTTCAAAGACTATAGAAATGGAAATCGATAGTCTGACTATGAGTACATGAGAAGGATACGATGAGTCTGAATTTGTAGTCTGGTCTGATACTGTACTATACTACTGTCTCATTTAATTCAATGACTACCAAGTTTGGGGGAGACACCCAGTATCTAGTACTACATTATATGTACATAGTACTAGATAAACTAAAAAAATAAACGAGATCTGAAAGCTAATTTTGAGCAATTTTGACTATTCTCTATGCTTGTATTTCGCTTCAGGCAAAATGTTCTGCAGCAGCAGATTTACACAAAATTACAGAATTTCAGAAACAAACGACCACACCGGGGTTAATAAAACTCAAAATCCTATTCCAAAAACCCATTTATTAGCCCGCAACCATTGAAAATGGGGAAAAAGGACTATAGCGTTTGCCATGTCCGTCCGTCTGTCTGTCTGTCTGTCTGTCCGTTCGCGCGTTTGCGGCCGAACCGCAAATCGGATCTAGACCAAAATTGGCACACATTTAGGGCGGGAAAACCCCGAAATTTGATAACACTTTGGAGTTTCTACCTCACCTGGAAGGCGGGAAAATTTGAAAAAAATCGCTAAAAATTTGGATTTTTGCTGTATTTTTGGTTGATCCCTTTATGTTCATATATGGTATATATATATTCTGATAGAGCTCGATGAGCTCTATCGAATGATATGTAGTTTTGGCTTGTGTATTTGGCGGGAAGTTTTGAAAATTCCAAAAAATTAAAAAAAAAAAACATTTTTTCAAATATTTTGATGTAAAAATAAAATAAAAACCATTAAAACTAACCTATATTTATACAAATTATCTTGTATTCTGATGGTGCGGGCTTTCGTGAGAGTAAAACCGATTTATTTTTACAAGTATTTCACATTGTCCAAAATGAATAATGTCAAAATAGATAATATAAGAACTTAAATTCTCAAAATTAAAAAATACCTATATAAATATCCTATCTTTTGAGTAACCAGTTCCGTTATCGAGAGCACAGTTTTTTTTGATTACGACAAAATTTGATTTTGGAATGATGATCAGAATATTTTTTTGACAAAGATGCCTTTTGACCCTTTGACAATATGTTCAACATACGAAGTAATAGTATTAAAGGGTATATTTTAGTGGTATTGTGAAGCTGTCGATCGAAAGGATTTAATTTGCAAACTCCCCTATATGTACTACTTATAATTCTTACTCGAATTTTAGAAGCTTTCAGCCTAAAGCTCAAATTTTTTTTAATACCTTCCCTACTCATACGAGTACTCTATTTGCATTCGATTCAATGAAAAAGTTTGGCTTTGGCATGCTTATAAATCTATTTAAAAGTTCAACAGAATCTTAATCTAAAAATACTCTAAAAAATACCAATATTTAGATTCGACAATCTTGAAATACTTTTGGTTAGATATTTTTTTGTTATCGATCTACCTATACATACTTTTATACTCGTAGGAACAAGCAGAACATATTTGAAGTAAATATTAATACTACTAGCTATGTATTCTGGATGAATGTATAGATTTATAGAGGGGAAATTAAGATGGACATGAACAAGGGACCATGTAAGGGCCAAATTGAAAAAAATCGAAAAATCGACGAAATATTGGGAGTGTCGAGTTACTCTGGGATTTGTAGGAGGTGTCAGATTAGTCCGAGTTGAGGAGAGCTAATGGAACATTTGTTTGACATTTCCTTTATCCCACTAACCATCCACAAAATCATAAAAATTATAATCCCTCAAAAAAATATATTATAAGTATATCTATATATATCTATATGTATCTATCAGTAGATAAAAGACAAGAATATACTCCAAATAGGCATCTTAAACTTAAAATACTCCACTTATAAATATATGCAAATGCTCAAATCAAATTATGATTGAGAAATCCTTAAGTTTTATAAAATGATTTTTTTGAGATACTTTTAGATTAAATTGGATGGATAGCTTTATTCTCTAGTTTTTGAGGATTTAAAAAAATATTGATAGCTGTGAAATACCAAACTTTGTACCCTACTGTATGTCCTCAAAATTCTACGAGTAGAATCAAAAAGTGAAAATTTTGAAAAAAAACCAGAAGTTAAAATCAGATTAGAAGTCTATATTGACTGATTTTAAATGACAAAATATAATTCAGGCAAAAAATGTCACAAGTATTTTTATGCCTTAAATCTTAACGACATTTCCTGTAGCAAGATAGGTACCCTACATAGATCTGCTACTACTTCTGTGCCTCTAGAAATATTTAGATATTTTTCTAATGACAAGCAATTTGAGGTATTTGAAGTTAGAAATATGAATAATACGAGTATAAATCGAATATTTTAATGATTTATTTCTCCTTATTTATTTGCAGTAAATCATAAAGATTTGGTATTTCTCAATCTAAAAACCGTATTCTGTAGTATAAAGTGATGTATGGTTTTTGGTTTTTGGTTTTTGAAGTGTGTCGTGGTAATGGGGATAATGAGAAAGTGACAAATTTCATATCATCAGCATCAGACTAGTTGGTAGGTATGTGAAATAAAATAATGATTTTGCTTGTTAGTAGCAATTGTGAACAATAGATAAGTGTATTAAAAGCCTTATGAAGGATCTAATGCTAAGTACTCGTACTTGAAGTATTAAATGAGAGATTTTGATGATTTTTCGATGAGGGGGAGACTATTATAAAAAAGTAGAATAATATCTGTAGGATACGAAATATAAAGAATAAAGATGCGTATTAATAAATAGAGATTTGAACATTTATTTAGACAGTGCAGTGTCGAGTAGGGGAAATATTTCATATGAATATCAAGCAATAATAATAGATAGATAGAGTAAATGTAATTAGAGTTTGAGTTTTGCCAGACCAAGTTCTTTCATGATTAAATTTGATGAGATGTGATAATGAGACTTTACCATTGTTTCTATAATATAGTAGATAGAACATTAGTATTAGTACAGCTAGATACTATCTAACAATCAGGTTTCAAGATATATCTGTATTTTTAAAATATTTTAGCATATTTTGGCTACCTTTTCTTTGATATCTTTTCGCACCTCTTGGTCAATTTGATATCTTGGTCAATAGCATATCTTGGTCAATTTGACCAACTTTCTTAAATTTTAGACCTCTAAATTTTAGACCTCTAATGTCAACTATGAATCATAAAATTTATACTGTATGGTGAAATTCTTAACATTTAAGGCCTAGACTGCGAATAAAATTGGTCGAATTTGGTCAAATTTTTACTTATCTCATCTCTTATGGACTTGAAGAATCTTGTGCAAATTTTAAGGCTGTAATTCTCGAAATTTGTAAATTTTGAAAAAAATAGTACCCTATAATAAGTAAAGACCTTAAATAAGTAATTGTGCTATACATTTTTACGGTTTCAGAACATGTTTAAAATGTTATTTTATGTTTTTAAGCTCTAAATGACTTGAGATTTGAGATATATGAGTATGGATAAGATTAGTTTGAATTTTGTAAAGGAATTAATGAATACGTGTATATAGTACAGATTAATAAGTGTGTATTTGGTACTTTGAAAAGTTTTTATCGATTATTTCCAGGATTTCAAGATCTTACAAAATAATCGATAAATATCTTTTAGATTTGGTGGCTCAAGTTTTCCAAGTAGCTGGCTGGAGAGATCAATTTGAAGAGATAGAGATAGAGATCCTGGAATTTGCTGGATATTTCATGTACGTACATAGATCAAGATATATTTTCCAGGATATCCTTACTAGGACCTAGGATACGATAGGTAAAGTAAGTAAAGGTATACTAAAAAAGCAAGTAGATTAAAGTAGTAATATATTGTAGTAATAGTAATAGTAAGAGATCTGGATGGGATTTTAGTTAGGTAAGTATTTGGATTGGATGTGGGTTGGATTTCGAGGGCGAGTCCGGTTCATTTCCAGGCGGACCTTTCGAACAAAACTTACCCTACAAATCGCTAGAGATCGACTCCGGGTATTTCAACACTAAAAATATCATTCATTTCAGTTTCAAGTACCCTATCTTACTTACATTAACCTAGTTCTCAGTATAAAAGAGTAAAAAACTCAAATTATATAGGCAACTAAAGGTACTTTTGAGTAAAAAAAAACAAGCTTATTCTAGAAATTTTTTCGAGAGATGCAAATCAGGCAGTTGTGTAATAAGTTCCTAATAAGATAAGTACTTATTACTAATTCAGAATTCAGAAAATGGAAAAAGAAATTTGAGATCAATTTGAATTTCTAGGTTTTCTAGGAGCGGGGACAGAATTCGGAGTCCACGGTGACGAAATCTTAGAGAAGAAAACCCAAGTTTCATGTCTTTTTAAACGGAAAATACAACAAAATTTCATTGTATAAATATACTCATATGTATAGACAAGATTTCGATAAATTATTTAGTAAAACATCTAGGTATTTGCTTGTACACCCCTTAAAATTTTGAACGAATCCTAAATCATAAATTCATAAAGTACCCTACCCTACCTAATCAAAATAGACGAAAATGGAAAATTGAGATTAGAATTATTTACCACTATAAATTGCAGATCTTTTTGCAAAAAAAAAATTAAAAAAAAAATAAAATTACAAATTTGATAAAGAGAGAACTGTATAAATTGTATTTTGTAAATTTTCAATATCATATAAATCATTCGGAATCAGATTTTCAAAACAAAAAATATCATTGTATAAAAACTTGCTTAGTAGGGTACTTATTCTTAGTAGTGATATTTCCAAAAAAAGTACCCTAAACCTATAACATACTATCATTATTGGGTTTCATGATTTATGTATTAAAATTTATATAGATAGATTCATTTCAAAAAACCCGAAGATTATGGTCTCATTTTTATTAGGAAATGAGTGTATATTCAGTTATTTATAATATACTCGTTTCCTAATAATTTTCCTAATTAATTTTACATATTATGTAAAATTGAAGTCACAATTGGTTTTTCCAGAGCTAAATTAACTGATACTTGGCATTTCAGAGGTCAAATTATGTCAAGTATAAGACCTTGGAAACTTATTTATAACTTTTTAAGTTTTTTAAAAAGAATTACAATTGACATTTGACATTTGACCTTGAGACCTCTTTAGAAGTTGATAGAATCCAGCCTACCTATACTTGTTATTTCTACTCAAAATTCATTTGTTTTTCACCTGATTGGTCACAACTATTGAAATTTTTAACTCAACTTTGTCAAACAATTGGTTTTTTCAAACATGGTATTTTATTGATCATAATCATAATATGTACCTACTGATATTTATCAAACTTGTACTAAATTCCACTTTTTATAATCTAGAATCAGAATATGGTAGAGAAAGTCTACTTTCAAGATTACTTATTGTATTTCAATATTTTGTTGTTTCTACTATTCTCCCTTATGCTATTTTTAATAAGACTTGAGATTATATTCGAGGACTTTATTGAGGAAAATTTCTTCATCCAACTTGGACTTCAGATAGGAGCATTGAGATCAGTTCGTGGAATGTTAACTCATATTTTTGAAGTAATTGAAGACTATTTTGGTCTAGTTTTATTGTTAGCACTTTATCAGCTTATATATGAGATTGTTTTTTTTGCAATTTGTCAAGACCTGCAACTAGAAAGAATAAAGAACACACCAACACCACAAGAAGAATTTCTTATTATTCAGGAATGTACAAGTAACATGGTCTATCTACCCTATACAGTGCTCCTAGCTATCATTGGATTTATAATTTTTAAAATTGTCAACTTTTACTCAATGACTTGGTTTCTTCATCGACCTGCCAATCAAATCCTCGACTTTATATCATTTCTCATCTTCTGTGTAAGTTTCATTATCTCGGAATATTGCACTGTCGTTATTGCTCTTTTGTCAACATTTTTAGCTTTAAAAATAATTATATTTTTACCCATTATTTTCCAATAAATTGCAATTACCTACATATCTATGTATTATGTTGCCCTTTCGTTATAATTAAAAAATTTGTAACAATATAGCTTTTAGATAGTATTATATTTGTACGTTTATGAATGACAAAATAAACTTTTTAAAAATCTTACATTTTTCTAAAAATTTTAGTTTTTTAACTTTAATATAAGGACTTGGCAAATTAGCTAAAATTTCTAAACGAGCCATTTTTTGGGTAATCTTGATAAATACCTCAAGTTTCCTACAATCTTGAGAGGTCGCGGACAAAATCCTAACATACCAAATCCTACATCCCAAAATCCTACCAAACCGAAATCCAAAATTTGTCAAAATTCTCAACTTTTGAGATTTTTAATGTGCAATTTTT
>JAQIXA010003196.1:0-14785 GCA_034699045.1 Nanhermannia cf. coronata Gr-Ori-00579
GGTTGAGTGCCGAACAAAATCTTTTCAGATTCGGAACCAGCATAAAAAACTGAGTCGATTGGCTATCTCAGATGTCAGAATTTTCTTTACGGTTATAAAAAATCTCACCCGTTATATCGAGGTTATGAATGCTGTTGTTTGTAAGGCATATTTTAAAGATTCTTGTTTTTTTTGTAGATTTGTCACTTTTTGAGCCAAGGAAAAATAAATCTGTTTTGTCAACTGGAGTTAGTTATCTTGACAAGGGAGGGCTACCACCACCACGACCACCATCATCATCTTCGGGTGGTTCTGGATACTACGGTCAACTTCATGGTATTGGACAACAAGGTGTTTATTCACAACATCAACAACAAGATCAACATCAGCAACAGAATTATCATCACTTAAAACCATCACAATTAATGCAAGTACAGACTTTGAATAATTATAAAAAAATCCCAACACCACCACCATTTCCACCTTCAGCTGCATCACTTCAAGCTTCTATGAACAACATGAATAATAATAATTCGACATACGGATCTGGATCTTTAAATTCTATATTAAAAAGACCACCTACGGCCAATTCAATGACATCACTTAATACTAATACAACTTCAATTTCGAGGGGTTTGTCACCTATAGTTAGAGGTTCAAATTCAGCCAGTCCACAATCTATTTTAAGTGAACCATCGTTAAGTAATTACCATCAAAATTACATAAATAGGCAACAACAAATGCAACAGCAGCAGCAACAACAACAACTACCTTTAGATCCTATTTATGCCAACTACCATACCCTCCCATCAACATCTACAAAAATTTCACCAATACATAAACCTCCACCACCAACCTATAATGTTGTAAATTCTACTAACTCGAATAATATTATTAGACCTAACCCTTTACCAATTAATAATAACAATATGAATCATATAAGTCAGCAAATTTACTTGAGGCAGCTACAACAACAATCACAGAATCAGAATCCAATTTACGAAAATGTACATGAATTAAAACAACAGCAACAGAAGCCAAACCTTACAAATTCATTAAATAAGAATGATCAAATTCAAGGAGATCAAAGAGGTCAGAGCTTTCAAAGAGCTTGCCCTCAAGTTCCAAAAATGACATTCCAACCTGTTTCAGCCATCGTTAATTCAGTTAATATTAGATCGAATGCAAATAATAATCATCATCTAGCTAGTTCACCTACTATGATCGTGTCAAATTCTCAAGTTAATAATGGTGGTGGTAATCCGATTCAAATGTCAAATTCTCGAAGAGTTCTACATTCTCTACTACCAAGTATAAAATTTCATAAGCCAACACAAGCTACCACAGGTAATTTTTATTTTAAAATTAAAATGAGGTTCTTTTCTTTATCCTAATCCTAATCAAACATTGTTCTACTTCTACACAGAGGCTGAAAGGAAGCTGGAGGAATTGACAGCCAGAATTGAAGAGGAATTGGCCCTGAGTGAAGAACATGGAGCTTATTTTGGAATTTGTACCTCTTGTGGAAAAAAAGTGAGCACTGTCCAAGGTGAAGCATGCCAAGCTATGTCGAAGCTCTATCATTCCAAATGTTTTGTCTGTGTATCGTGTGGAATAAGTAAGTTGTTATTAAATAAATTCCTATATTATCTGTATATCGATTTGATTGATTGGCTACAAAATATTTGACACAACATAACGCTTGGAATTAATTTTTTGTTTTTATTTCAGCTCTTCGAGGAAAGGCATTCTATAATGTTAATGGAAAGGTTTATTGTGAGGAAGATTACCTTTACTGTGGTTTTCAACAAAGGTAAAATAAATTTGAAGTAAAATATTTTTGAAATGAAATGAAATACCAAGCATTTTAATAATTTTCTATTTATTTCTAGTGCTGAACGGTGCGTGCTTTTTTGGGATAGATAAAATATGATTATATTTATATAGAATTCATTTAAATTTAAATTAGAATATATTTTATGTTATTTTTTTAGGTGCGTGATTTGTGGTCATTTAATAATGGAGACAATTTTACAAGCAATGGGTAAATCTTATCATCCAGGGTGTTTTCGATGTTGTATTTGTTCAGTTTGTCTTGATGGAGTACCATTTACCGTAGATCAGGATAATAAGGTACTTAAATTCTTACTACCACTACCATTATGTTATTCATTTAACTCTGCTCTGAAAATCCTTATGTTCGCCTCAATTTTACATGTATATTATATGTATTTACTTATAAAGAGACAGAGAAAAATCTCTAGTTTCAGAGCTGAACTACTCATAGTAGTTTTTACTCATTTTTTGAACAAATTCTTTTTTATATATATTCAGATATATTGCGTTGAATGGTAAGTTTGTAAAGGATAATACCTACCTATAATGATTTTAAATGCTAATTTCTATAATGATTTTACAATTTATAGCAATATCTCATTATTCGCACCAATTTGTGCGGCATGTAATAAATGTATAACTCCGATTGAGGGGACTGAGGAAACGGTTCGAGTTGTCTCGATGGATAAAGATTTCCATGTTGATTGTTATGTTTGCCAAAGTTGTGGAATGCAACTTACAGATGAACCTGATAAACGGTAAATAAAATATACCAATAAAGCATAGTAGATTGGTTCAAGACTTAAAGACTTTGGCTCTATACTCTATACGTTGATCTTGAAATTTCTATCTTGAAATTTCTATCAATATTTTCTACTAGAAAAAAATACTATCATTTATAAAAAATTTCTTTTTTATTTTCAATAGGTGTTATCCATTAGAGGGGAATTTATTTTGTAGGCCTTGCCATGTTAATAGACTTAGGTAAGATTTTATTTAGTCAATCTATAATGTAATAGTAATGTATCATAATAACAAGTACCTATTCGAATAATTATAGTTATGCCTTGACACCTCCATCATCTATAATTGAGGTAAGTCTAATTCAATTTTCAAAAATCTCTACCTTTTATTCTGTACTTTTCATTATCTCAACATTTCTTTTTTGAATTCCAGAGCGTTTCGGCAGCCTATCATCATTCATGATGTCGATGACAATTTTTAGTTTTAGATTTTAAACCAACGACATATTTTGCCATATTATTTTAGTTTAATTTTAGAATTTAAGATTTTATAACTACTTACAACCATCATTATATAGGTACTTAATTAATTTAGCCTAATGACTAATGAATATAAACTATAAACATTACCTACCTTTTAAATCACAAGACTTTCGACATTCTTATAAACAACGAATTTTGTTGAAAAACAATGACATTTTAAGACTTACAAAACAAAGTAACTTGATGCCTTAATAAGTTAAAAAATATTCCATTGAAATTAGCAACAAAAAGTTCAAAAATATAAATGACTTATTGTTTTTAGATCTGTCTAGCTTTAAAAATATTTTTTCTTAAAAAGTATTTTGTAAAAATCTAAAATATTTTAGTAATTTTAATATTTAAAGTAGGTACATGACTCGCTAACATTATGGATCTTTATAAATACGCCAAATTAAATATAGAATTTAGAATAAAATAATCGTTTTGATCAAAAAATAATGTTTCAAAAGTCAAAGAAATATTTGAGTGCTTTATTTATTTAATGTTATATCGGGAACAAGTACAGTTAAATAGGCATTATTTCATAAAAGTTTAATTAGCATAATTATTACGTTAATTTACTAGGTTTATATTAAATTATAACTTATTTTAAATATAATATACCTATACTTACATTATTATTTATAGCCATTTCGTTTAATTTATTTCTGAAAAATAAGATTTTGGCCTCATAAAAGGACAAGAATCTTTCAGATATCAGAACCGAATTACATGAATAGACTACATTTTATAAAGTATCGTGAATTTATATAGACTAATAGAGATCTAACCTAATCTTGAAAAAAATTCATAAATTATTATTAATACGATAATAGAAATCGTAACAACAGAAAGGCTGTAGAAATATTTTTTTCGCCTTTTCTCCTTGAATAAGAAAATAATTAAATTATAGTTATTAGTATTCTTAGATCGAAATGTCACTATATTAGGTAAAATAGATCTTTAGGTAATTATTAGGAGCGATTGATTATCATGATGCAAAATATTGAAAAAATTAACAAAATAATAATTAAGGCAAATCATATTATAAAAACTTACTACAAATTCTACAAAGGTACAAACTAAATATCTATGATTCGGCAATTATTATCGAAACAAAAATAGCAAATATAACAGCAACTATGATGAAAATAATGCACTTTTTTCGTCTTGCTTTGTTCTTGTAAAATAAAATTTCAAATTAAATAAAGAAACTCCAAAAAATTGATAATAAGCTTTCTATTCTAGCAATTTAATTTGACTTAACACTTACTTGGTAAGTCAATGCTCTGGAGATTTCTTCAGCACCCGAAGTCACTTGGATTTGAGCTGACTCGACATTAGCTTCAACTAATAAAAGTAAATAAAAGTAGGTATATTATAAGACATTTTTTAAAAAATTTTCGATTAGTTTCAGTTGTGAAAAATTGAAATATTGTACTTACTACTATCAACCATATCCCCTTGCTAATCATAGAAAATATATTAGGGTGCTTAATAAAATACTTTTAAAAATGATAGTAGAGAATGTAATGTCACTTACTTCATGGACCATAGTAGCAAGATCTGCATAAAAGAAAAAGATAATGAAATATGCCTTGATATAAATATGAAAAAATTATAATTATAACCAATCATTAATCATTTACCTTTAAAGATTTGATTCACATCAAGAATCTCTGACTCAAGTTGTCGAATTGCTCTTTCTCTTTCCAATAAATTTGAATTATCCTCAAGATGATGTTGATCATGCATTTTTTGTCGATTATATTGGACAAGATTGTTCGCATCTCTTTCATACATGTCATTGTTAACTGTATCTTCATCTTGACTCAGGGCAGACTTTCTTTCTTGTTCTAATCTGATCTTTTCCCTGTTTGCCGCAGATCTACAAAAAATACATATAACTTGTAAAAATACTTATAGTTAATGTATTAAAAGTAAATACGTTTGAATATGCTGGAATGAATTTAACACAGTAGTAAAATCAGATGTCAACTTTTCTCTTTGGACTTTCAGCTGTCTTTGTTCTCCTATTAATTGGAATTTGTTCAATACTTTGATATCCTCGCTTGTATCTTTGGCTAATTGACCGGTGTAATGAGATATTTGGTTCCTGTTAAAAAAACATTAATAAGTACAAGTACCTATTTTTTACCCTTACAATTAGTCTAAAATATATATAATCAATTGAGCTCTTAAAAACCTAATTATATTTTACTCTCAAATGTGAGGTTATTAATTAGGCATTAGGTTTCTCAGAACGAAGTTTTGTAAAGTACGATTAAAAAAGGTTTACAATTGATTTTGTATATCATCGTTTGAACTGGACACACCGCTAAGTTGGTTCACCAATCTTTGCATAGAAGAGACTATAAAAAAGATACAAAAATGTCAAAACCAAAAGTCAAAGTGTCATTATTGTTAAAATTATCCATTTTTAATAAGTAGATAGTGTAGGTACATACCATTTGTAGAAATCTTTTGAATGTTACTTGCAATAGCCTGTGCCTTTCGATGGAAATCCGTGGTCGAGTAATCTTGATACAGATCCATTTTGAATTAATTAACAATTAAAAACCTCTCTACTACGACGTCAGCTTTAAAGTTAAAATTCAGTAAGTAGCAGAGCCTGAGTCTGAGTCACTATAGAAGAGTCAGCTGGTTAGCTAAAGTAAATAAAAAAAGTTATTTAAAATTCTATGGGAGGATCCATTTACTATTTAGAATTACAATTACAATACAATCTAAATTACAAATTCTAATTATGGTTAAAATGAACTCAAATGACCTTTAATTTCTTATTAAATAGGAATAGGTAATTATAATCATTTACGATTACGATTAAGCCAAAATTAGGTAATTACAATTACAAATTACAAACCTAAAGTATTTACATAATATTACCTATACCTACCTATATTTTATACCATACCTTACCCTATAGGTTATTTATTTATATCATAATCCTAACTATAACTGCCTTCTAGTACTTAATTAATTTAGCTTTGAAAAACCAGCTATTGATATTGTTATCACTTATACATAAACTTATGTGCAAAAAATGACACAAAATCTCGTTTTTCTTAACTTAACGGTACGGAATAACTTCAAAATCATTGTTAATTGTAAATTCATACTAGAATTTTATAAAAATTACCTTTTTTCAGGACACCAGGCAGGCCAGTGACAGTCAACTATCAACAATATTTTTGATATTTTTTGTGCACAGACAAAAACACAATTAAAATTAAAATTAGAAATTGAAATTCCTACTCCTACGTAATGTAAGGTTTTTAACTTTCTAGAAGGTAATTAACATTTGTTTAGAAATGAGCTAATTTTACAAAAGTACAGGCACCTACTTTTACTGGTTACAAAACACAATTAAAAATAATTATAATTACAATAACAATTTTATTGCAAAAATTCGCAAAAATGTCAAATGATTGTTCAATTTATAATGTCAAATGTCATTCAATTCTTCAACAGATTTTTGCATAATATTTTGGAAATAGCGCAAAATCCGGATCTCAAATCACTCCACCACTTTTATATGGCTTGAGAATGAGAATAATGAACATAAACTGATAAACTGAACTGATACATGATAAAATAAGCTCGGAAATGCCTCAAATTGAAGCCAAAATTTGGTTTTTCAGGACATTCCCAGAAGAATACTTCTTATTTTAGTACCTTCGATTACGATATAGGTAGTAAGTACCTACAGGCTATGGTATAAGGTATATTCTAATAAAAGTAGAATTAATTTCGAAAACCCATTCTTGACCCCGGTCTTGAAAATTGGTCTTGATAGCCTTTTTTTCTACAATTAATTGAGGACAAAGTTTGGTTTTTCAGAAGAATTAACCATAATCCCTAGCCTTAGTAATGAAATGACTAATAGTATCCATATGCAGTACTTATAAGAAAATATCCAAAAGGAAATCTTATAAAATATAACTTGGAACTTGGAGGATTTCGATTTCTAAGAAATCTATGTAATGAGAAAATAATATGCGATTTTGTAAGGGTTTTATTTTAGAATTATTAGAATTATTAAAAGGTCAAAAGTCAAAGCTTTTAAGATATTGAATATAATATTATATGAGTATTATTATGTATTATGTATGAGGGAAAGGATCATATTTTTGTATCTAATCTTACCATAAAATTCTCAGGTAAATATTTATGATCAGATCAGAATTCTGAAGAAATTCAGCTTGGGATGTTATTGCGAAAATGCTGGAGAATATTTTATTTTAACCCAAAATCTCAAACTTAAAGTCAAAGTCATGAACAACGATATCTTTTTATTAGATTAGGACTTTAGCTCGCATTATTGATAGTATTTTAGGCTTATATACTCTACATATAATATGCTACATATTATTTTATATTTACTTTTCAAAGTCAAAGTCTAGTTTAAGTATCCTTACATTATGCAGATTTGCAGAATTTCATTAAAAACATTTATAATTTTTTTGAACATAATATTTATAGCATTTTTTCAAAAAATTCTAAAATCAATTTGGTAGGGTACCCATTACCTAATATTTGAGTTCAATTCTGGTTTTGAATTCTGAAAAACTCCTGAAACCCTGAATGCCAACTATAGAATAGTTGGTACTTGGTACTTTAGTTTTTTCGCCATTTTTGATATTTTGATATTTGATATTTCTGATACTGATAATTTCCCAAAATTTCTCAAAATTTCTTAAAATTATTTGTTCAAACTCCAACTTAGGATTTTGAACAAAATCAATATTTCAATCAAAATCAAGTTCAAAATCCTTAAATGTAGGTATCTGCGTACCTCATAGTTATTCACTTACTAGAATTAATCAGCTCTGATGATCCCAATTTTATTACTATCATGTCTATATTTTCTTAAATATTTAAAGCCAAAATGCGGTTTATCACAGCTGAATAGAGTGAATAGTTCAATACTTAAGTTTTCAAAGGAAAAACTATCATTTTTTTCTAAAAATAAAAGTCCACAAGTGTCCCTTTTAGATCCCAAAATAGCATAATACAGATTATGTAATCTATTATCTGTCTATATATCAGTACTAGGTACTACTTGTACTAAATATACAGAGTAGTATTCGTAGGATGCTATAAAGGGTAAAAAAGTACCTTAGAATCTAAGGCTTAGATAGGGCACTATACAAATTTGTAATTTATTTTGTAATCCTACTTTGTAGTCTAATTCTAATATCTACAATTTATACAAGTGCCCTATGCTTACATAATATGTATGTGCCAAAAATAGCCCATGTTTTTAATATCACTTAAATTATGAATGAAACAAAGTTGTTTTCATTAATTTTGCAATACATTATGATTATTTTTATAACTGTTGCTAGCTACTGCATAGTACAACTACTCCGTATATACAAGATACTTTTATATACGTATAGATACTATTGTACATGTGTAAGTACAGATTATAAGTATATTTTAAAAGAATTTCATAAAAGCATTCCGCAAAAAACAAAACTACAAACTCAAAGTCAAGACTATAGAATTTCTTCAAAAGATCCATCCATAGGGACCATAGGTAGTAGAAATGAGCAAGAGGTCTTGTCTAAATACTTATAGGTACTATAGGTATAATACAAAGAAATAGACCCATTTGACATTATTACACAAATAAAATATATTTTGCACGAAAGTAGGTTGACACTTTCATTCTAAATTCTCGGCTCTTGGTCTGGGTAAATGGTATTTGCACAGAAAAAGCCATACCAAAAAACACTACAGCTACTGTTTACAAACACCATGGTTTTTTCCACTAGAAGAAAAAAGTGAGAAAAAAGTGCAAATATCCAACCAACAACACTTTGGGAATTGAAATGTTCGCATTTATAACTATTTATAGTTGTATTGTAGAGTATTAGAGTACAAGTATCACTTGTACTTTCAATATATTGATAATAATATAGAGTAGTTGAGACTTGACTCACAAGTAAAGGTTCAGAAAAATTCGTGAAAAAAAACTAAATCTAAAGCACCTGTTGAAACTGAAATTTTCTAAAATTTGATTTTGATTCCTAACTCCTAACTACAGATTAAGAGCCTTAAATTTGTATAATTTTAATTTTCAAATTAGGTACGCATTGGGTTTGATTGTGTTCGTATCTTTCAATATTATGCTCATACTGTTGGTCAGGAATGGCTTTTTTGAAATTTTGAAGTGAATTTAAGATTTTTAGTTAAATTTTTGTAAAATACCAAAATTCCTATTGAAACCTTGCAACTTTTTTGAAAATCGAGACCGGATCTCAGGAATTTTGCCAATTTTTGTCCTTAAATTGTTTAGTTATCTGTATGATGAGTCCATGAAATACTCCGTACTCCAAAATTTCTAAAAGACACTTTCGATAAAAATTCTTGAAATTTTTTGTAAAATATCAAAAATACTGTAAATCTTGTAATTTAGTTAAAAATCAAGGCCAAATTTCAAAAATTTTGGCCAATTTTTGCTCTTTTGAAAAAGAAACCTTTTTCGTCAATTTCCCTTTTTTAGAGATAGATTGTCTCACCAATAATCAAAGCAAAAATTCCATTGAATTTCTATATTTTCAAATCTTGCAATGCTATCTGTATATTAGAGATTTTGACCATGAGGTGGGTCAAAAACCATGATATTTCAAGAACCTGCTTAATTGACAAAAAAAAGTTTCATTTCTAAGGTTGTCTAACTCTATTGATAAGGCATCTTTTGCACTAGGTCACATATCTAGGTCCAGGTATACATGAAAGTCTGCTCTCTTGTCAGTTTTAAAGATTCTAAAAATCTAAAATTCAATTTTTGTCATTTTTTGAAGATTTTATGGATATTTTTGGTTTTTTAAAAAGCTTGAATTTTGAGAATAAGCATAATAATTATATTTTTTGAGAAATAATCATTTTTATGACTTGAGGGTGGGTATCTTTACTCATTAATATTATTTTCCAAGAGTAGGACTTTCTCTCACTGTATCTCGAGGCGAAATGAAAAGTATTAAGAAATAAAGATAAGTGAAGAAAGGACAGACACATGTTGGTCTTTACTTTCTCCAATCATAATACTATACATAGAATATATATGATAGGTACATTTACAATACTACAAATTTTATAAATATAGTGTAGTTTCAACTTTTTTTGACTAGCAAAACCTACACTTTGTCCTACTGCGATTCTATAATACATTATTAATATAGGTACTACATATTAGGTACTTGAACTATATTTTAACGATGTTATTATGACTATTATGAGCTTGAAGTTAGAATATTGAAATGATGAAGTAAGTATGTGTATTTTATGGTGAAGAAATGAGATCGATAAAATGAAACCCAGGCTCGTTTCAACTTTTTTGGTTTTTTTGGTCGAAAGTTCAGTTTTCTCTAGAGGATCTCATACAAAGTCCTTAATATATCTGTATACTTATATTATAGTAGGGTAAGGTACTAGAGTGGATAAAATGCATTTGAATTTGAACATTATGGCCAAGAACCAAAAACTTAAGCTTTAAAGTACACGATCTACCTATTTCTACTAAATACTAATATGTATAAGTATACTCGATTTGTCAACAATATTAACTTATCAATAGTCAAAATGTCAAAAATGTCAAAAAAAATTTCATTGAAAATGATAAATTTATTTTGAACGTACCTACCTGTAGAATGTAACTACACAATCACAATTTTGACAGAAAATACACACTATGAATCTTATTATCAAACAATTTACGAGTAAATGTGACCATTTATCAGTACTTTGTATTTTTATGAGAGCTTGTAACTGGTATACTTAAGTCTTGTCAAATTTTTAGACATCTTTATCACGAAAACCAAGATTTTGTATACAAAAAAGCTTGAAATTTCTGGAGTTCTGCTCATTTTACGTTTAAATTTGTATTCTAGGTCTTTGGTATATTTTACAGATACTTTGATTTAGAGGTCTGAAATTTAAAAAAATATTACTCGGATTTTAGGTATCCGAGCAAACAGCAGATATTTGATCTAAGTTTTGCATTTTGGAGAAAAATAGAGACCAAAATATGGTTTACTGAGCTGAAAAAATGTAGATATATGTATCAGTATATCGATAAAAAAACAAAAATTTGTGAGATGATTCAGTTATGGATATTTCGACAATGTTTTTAAGAGGGGGTGATACTTGTGTATGTACATTATTTTATTTTATTTTCAACATTGGTTCGATTTACCATACCCTTATGTATATATTTACCCATTAGCCCCTTAGGGGACTTGAGAACATGGAAAAGTGGAAGAGAAGTACTAGAGAAAGGGGGCAGCTAAAAAAAAGTGGAAAAAAGTGGGCGATTTCCCACTCGGAGATTCATTCTGTTCTCCAGAATCCAGAATGAATTTTGTCCATGATACTCGAGTACTGTATCTGTAGAGAAACAGATAGTACAAGTTCTTGATTCTTGAGTATATTTAGATAAAAAAGAAGAGATGATAATAGTAAGTACTATAGACTCTAGAAGAAGATTGTGTGTGAGGAGTTTGAAGTTGAAAGACATGATGATGATGCTGAAGACACATCAACATATAAAAGTACTTATATAATCTAAAAAGTAAAAAGTAAATGGGGGAAATGTATGTATATGTATTATATTATGGGGAAGGACAAGTTGAAATTTTGATCTGTACGAACGATGATGATGGAAATTCTGGAGAAAAGTTATCCAGGTACGAGCAGCGCATTCGAATTCGGGCTAAAGCAGAGTTTCTCGGACCGAAAAATCGGCAAGACCGAACTCGGCTCACAAGTAACCGCTCACTTGGGCTCAAAAAAATCTTATTTTTGGTACCAAGAAACAAAATTCTATTCTAATAATTGTAATATGTTTGTATGGATCATTTTTAAGTCTTAAAAACAGACCTCTACTGATACATTGCATAATATGTCAAACCGATTTCAAAATTTTAAACCTTTCAATGTACAAAGTAGATTGTAGATTGTAGATTGGGGAATTAGAGAATTTAAAAATTTAATATAGGTAGTTTAGTTAGCTCATATCTTGAAATATCTATGGATTTAATCAACTAGGTATAAGAGTATTGGACTGGCTATAATTCTAAACTTAATAGAAAACTAACAAAAAGATCATTAATTTTAAAGATATTGAATCCACGCAAAATATGACACTCGACTCTTAAGTCAAGTTGACTCATAATACTGAAATTTGCATAATTCATCATGATGTATAACTTGAAAAATATCAATAAAAATTGAAAGTCTAGATACCTATACCTAGATATTTGAAATTTTTATCAAAATTTTGTGATATCAACAACCCTACTTTTTGAGCCTACTCGTAATATGTAGGCTACTTTACAAAAACTTGAAAAAAATTTCGATTTTTGAACTTTCCCTAAAGGTATTGAATCAATTTAACATTGGGAAGAAGGGTTGAGAGTTGAGTGCCAAAATGAAACTAAAATCACATGAGGGTATTTCACTTTATTACCAGAACCAGACCAGTTGTTTCTGTTGAACAATTTTCACATTTTCAAAAATAATTCAAAATTTCGAAAAATTTCGAAAAATTTTGGAAAACGTAAAGTTGCTAATACGAGTACCCTTAAAGTATCTAACTTAAAATCTTGTAAGATCGAGGAAATACCAATTTTTTTGATATTAAAGTACCCTACTAAAATAATAATTTGAGCAAAGTGTTTTTTTACTTGTTCGAAATGAATTGTAGCTCAGCAGCTTTAAAACCCTTATAACTTATATAGCACCTAAATAATATGTAGGATACAAAATGTATGCTTTTACTTTACTTTCTCTCCATATAAGTTCCATTCGAGTTAAGGTTTCCCCCTCTCTGTTGGATACTACTATAATATATAGGGGGGATATGTGATGTTTTTGCCTGGGCTTTTTTTCCAGGTCTGAGCTCCATGGATTTAAACATAGCTGGAAAAAACTTGGACCGAGAATTTCGAACATTCATCAGGTTGTTGTTCCCTCGTGCGATTCCCCTTAGTAAGTCATACAAAAACTCAGAAAAAATTTTGTTTATTTTTAATTAAAAAAATCTCCATTTAAGTCGACAAAAATCTTCATCATCTCATCTCGATATAAAATTGATTAAAAAATCACTTGCAAAAAGGTAGCAAAAAGTGTAGAGCTTTTTCTTTAAAAACGTAATTTAAAAATAGCTTTCATTCATAAATTGATTTTGTTTTGTGAATCGTCATCGGCCATTTATACTCTATTTTATAGTACGGATACTCTGATATATATAGGTATTCATCAGGTTGTTTTTTGAAATTTGAGAAAGTGAAATTATAATTTAAATTAGGTGTAATATTTCATACACATTTCTACACGAAAGATTTGGCAAGTTTGAGATTTCGCCAATCTACTCGAGACTTGAGAATTTTTTGCAATTTTTTCGAAATTTGCCAGTTTTCAGTGCAAAGGACCTTGAAATTTGGAATCCAATTTTTGAGATTTTGATTTGAATTTTAATGATCAATGTTATGCAATTTGAGAAACTTTTATTTGAAACTTTTTGTAAGTAAATGATACAAGTAAACTTTTGGAAGTTTTTTAGTTAGAAAAGATCAAAAACTATTTGATAATAATCTATTTTTTTCAAGGATTTGAATCGTTTATACCAATTATTTCTTGTTTCTGATATTCAAAGCATATCATCAATACTGCTATGTTTGATTGAATCATTTTTTAGTTTTCTAGACATATTTTGAGAACTTTGCTACGAGTAGTGAGTGTGTTTTTTTGAATCTTGAAAGAGTTTTTATTTTGAAATTTTGAAAAATAGGAGGTATCAAATTTTTAAAACTTAAAAGTCCCAAAATGTTTTCAAAATTCCACCACTCGATCCACCACCATCATCATCATCAAAAAAGTGGATGCAGTCCATCCTGCAGTTCAGGTATTGACATTTTTTTCTATTATTGAACAAGTAATGAGTAATATTTAAATATCGACATCGACATGGAATTTTCTTGCACAAAATTTCGATATTTTCAAGTTTTAGATATTAATTCTTGTCCATCTTATTTAGCAATAATTCTGAAAGTTTAGTTGTAATAATCGTACTTACCTATAATTTTTTTTGTCAATCTCGACTAAAATCTCTCATTCTATGAGTAATCTTAAGATCGACTTTGATTACTGATATTTTAGCCTATTTAGTAATTAGAATACAAGTAGGTTAAAGTTTTGAGAAATCTGGGTCCCCAATTATTCCTAACTTTTCCTAATTTACTTTACAACTCGAAACTTTCTTCTAGATCTAGATTCTAGACATAGATTTCTGTCATTTTTTCTACTCGTATCAAAAGAAACATCTTTTTTTCTAGAAATTTTCATTTATTTACTCACGTATGCATGTGTATATATAATTAATAAGATTTCTGATTACAAATTTCTGAATTTTGAATTCTGTAGGATCAGCAGCATGTCAAGGTGGTCATCAAGGTGCAACAAGTCCAGGTATTCTCAACTTTAATCCTTTAAATACCCTCTAATCTGTTGTTCAAACCTAAAAGATTAGAAAGATGAAAGATACTTTATGAATTTTGTCTCAAAATTTAGGCAGTATTTATTCAAATTATGACAATTACATATTATATTAGGTGGTTCTGGTGGTGGTGGTTGTGATTCAATGCACAATTCAGCCCAATGTCTGGCCAACAATGCTC
>JAQIXA010003197.1:0-14785 GCA_034699045.1 Nanhermannia cf. coronata Gr-Ori-00579
TAACTACTAAGGTTTATATATTTTGACGACGACCTGAGCCATTGATGACCTTTGACCTTTGACCTTGGACAACCATTTACATTGTAATTGTAAATGCATTCATGAGACGACGACGTTGGATTTAAAGGTAAGTATATAATTTATTTTGTATTTTTTTATTAAATTATTTACTACCGTACCGTGCATCATTAGATCAGTATTAGTATTTGTATCAGTAACTTACCATTAGAATTAACTATATTTGGTGATCTTGTTGAAGCTGATCATCTTTCTGACCCTGATGACATGAATTATATTATGAAGTGCTATTGCTGAGCTTATCCTTTATTTTATTTTTTTTACAAAATTAAGTAACGTACTACTATACCGTTTATGAACATTGGAAAACTTTATAACATTAACAAAATACATCTGACACTTTTTTTAAAGTTATTGATTATTTAGGTATTTAGAACTTATGGTGTATATTATATTATGAATGACTAAGCTATTACATATTTGTACATATTTAGGCGATTTTCGATAATTTGGTTTGTTAACGTTGATATGGTGCAATTGTCCTTGTCATTGCTTGAGATCATGGTCCAGGTCCTGAGTCCTGAGTGTCATCTAATTTTATGCAGCAGCATCCCCTGGATCATGATGGTCAAGTAATGTACAAATACAAAGTATAAGTATGTAATAAATTGATGTGTAATAATAAGTAATAATGTGGTGCCAATTATCAAAATCATTTACTAACCACGATCCTAAATTACTCTTTTTTAATGCCTTTTCCTACTAATTGTAAAGGATAAGATTTTAATTATTTAGGATTAGGTTAGAATATTATATTATGCAGGTATGTAGTAGGTCAGTACTAATACTAATTCTAAGTACTTAGGTACCTTTTGAAATTTTGCTATTTTAAATTAAAATTTTTATTGGTAATTGGTTTATGTTGCAAATATTTAATTTTATTAATTAGATATGCTAAATAAGATGGAAACTGACTGGCACTTGGCTGGGAGCTTCTTTTATTTTTTATAAAAGCCTTAAGAACTTGCTTGAGACTTGAGGTTATTTAGGGTCAGGGTTATGCAATTAAGTTAAGTTTTTTATTGTGGTGCTTTTTCCTGCTTTTTTATTTATTTTACACTTACCTATTGTCTACTGTAAATACTACAAGGTAAATGCTTTTAACTTTAACAAATTACTATTAACAGCTAATAAGTACCCAGTATTATGTGTCATATTTTGTAGAAGTCGTAGTTAGTATGCTCTTGTTGTATTTTTAAATCTACTTACTTACCCTATTACAAGTTACAAGTTCCTACGTTGTTAAATTCCTAAAATTTTAAATGACCAACCATTCATGGTTTAATTTTTAATAATCAAAAGGTCAAACATGAGGTTAAGTTAAAACTTAAGTTTGAATTGTATTGTATTGTAAATTCCTTTATACTTTTTTAAAATTAGCTGAACTAGAATATATTTGATTGATTTTTAATATATTAAAGTAGTATTAATTATGATGTTTCAGTCACATTTTTGCAACGTAAGCAAAAGCTTCAAGTTCTCAGTTTCAGTTTCAGTCCAGTTCGTTTTTCTTGAAATAAATTTTGTTTACAGTTTATTGCTTTTGTATTTCTAAATACATACTAACTTTAAAACAGCAACACAAAAGAATTAAAAAACTGAAATATTTTCTACTTGCTTTGCTAATAATAAAGATACCTAAAGCTTAAAACCTTTCTTCATATTTTACTGAACAACTATTATATTGTATAGCTATCGTACTTTATACTTGTACTTGTACATATACTGAGTTATGCACAAAGTATTTACTTTTTGTGTTTATTTCATGTTCAAAAAATTATTATTTATTTGATAAAACTAATGCCTATAATACTGCAGACTACTACATAATATATGATTGAATTATATAATATTTTAACTTAACTAGGTACCTAACAAATTTTAATTCTATATTTTTTAAATTTTGCAGATTCAGAGCTTTTACTGAATTTCCCGTGTCGAGTTTTTTTCATTCTGTTCTGGCTCTCATTTTAAATTTGTTGACAAAGAAAAAAGGAAACTTCCAAATGAAAAGAAATGGAAAAGGATCATATTACAAATGAAGGCTTGTCATCGCCTTATGATAAGGGTCGAGAATATTTGCAACAACAGTCACAGCCACCAATTGAATTATTTTATGGACCACCACCTGGACTGAATTTAAATCATCAACATCAGCAACAATATCATCATTTATCTAATAATAACAATGGAAATCAAAATCAATTTCTGTTCAATAATTCTTCAGGGCCTGGTAGTGGCTATTACTATCCAAATATGAATTCATATAATATGATTCACCAACAACAACAACAACAACAACATCAAGTAATAAATCCTAATAATGTTGATGGTAGTGATGTTTTTTCATATACTTCAGCTGTTGAAATGCAAAATTCACATTTATTCAATAATTTGAGTTCATCTGGTTCTGATATTAATTCTGGTTCTTCAATGCAAAACAATTTTTATCCAACTTCATCTGCAATGACTACACCTAATATTAGTCAAAGTCAATATGTATATAATAATGGGAATAACAATAAAGAATTTGAAATGAGAAAAGGCATGAGCTCTTATCTTTCTTCGAATGCTCCAACTTTTATTCCATTACAACAGCAACAACAAGAATATTTATATCAGCAACACAAATTTGACGAACAACAGAAATTAGTTGCAAAACGAACTAACTCTGAACCACCAATGCAGAAGAAAAACTCAACAGATGATGTAAATGTAATTGAACCACTAATTGAAAATATTGTTGGTTCAATCTCAAATACTTATACTCATTTTGGAAATAGTGGTGTCGGTGTTCTTAAAAATCTTGCCAATAATATTAATAATAAAAACTCAACTTCTTCTGATAATATTGCTTTTATTCTTGAACAACAAAGAATAAATCATATTGCCATTCAACAACAGCAACAACAACAGCTTCAACAACAACTTGGAACCAATTCATCTTCAGTAAATAATAGGTCTTCAACACCAAAAGATTTCATTGAAAATAATTCTTCAAATAATTCAAGACCCCAGACGCCTAAATTATCATATCTAGAAGTATTAACAAAAAATGGTTCCGTAAAATCGTCGACAAATTCGACGACAGCTTCAAATAACGACACTCCTAACCCTATCAACAATAGTAGCAGTAGTAATTCTTACAGAAAATCTTCGGCTTCAAATTTTCAAGAGTCTTCTCCTACTATTACAACTTTTGCTTCCGCTGTTCAGTTTACAAATCGTAAACCTGGAGATTTGACCACACAAAGTTCAAGTTCTTCAAACCCTTCGGAATCTTCAAGTCCAGCCACAAAGCCAAAATCTTACAACAATAATACTAATCAAAGCTTTTACCACCAACAACAACAATATAAAGGAAATAAGGAGAATAATAGTAACTCAAATTCTAAACCATCGTCTGGTAAAAATACTCCAAATAGTTCAACTACGCCTGTTCATCAAATTCATTATAATAATAAAGTAAACAACAAAGGAGCATCATCATCTTATTTATCTGGAGGGTGCAATAATGATGAGTATGTTAGTAATAACGGATTTTCAATGGTCATTAAAGGTGGAAAAGGTCGAAAAATACACCTGCCGTCACAAGACCAGCAAATAGGTGCAACTAATCATTTCGATATAGAAGATTTTGATGAAAATGAAAGCCTCGATTCTTCGAAAAGTTCTGCTAGTGGTGTAAAGTCTGCAAGTAAAAGGAAGTTGCTAATAAATGGAAAAGAAAATAGTACTAATGGTGACAAAGATAGAAAGACTAGTGAGAAAAGTTTTTCAGGTGGAAAAAAAGGAGGGAATGCTACTAAAGGAGAAAAAGTTAGAAATTCAAAATTTCGAGGTATGTCAATTTTCATTTCTATTATAAAATTATTAAAGTAGGTATTATACATAAAGTTTTATACATATAGATAATGAACTTGATGCAAAATAATAATCCATAACACCATAATTTAATAAACATTTATATCTTATGTTATGAATGAGTTTCATACTAACGAGTAATGATGACTATGAGTTTTAAATTTTGATGATATTAATGAATCAAAGAACTGACCTTGTAAAAATCAAAGTCAATGTCAGGCAATACCTTTCAATTTCAATTTGTATAAATAATGCTCAAGCAAACTAGTAAATGTTAATTACTTAATTACAATGTACTATGTTGTTAGTACTCTTGACTCTTACCTATTATTATTTATTTATATTTTAGCTATACATACTTAATATCTATTGTCGTTAAAGTCGTTGACTTGAAAGACAAACATAGTCTTTAGTTTTATTTATTGCGCTATAAGAAAGTTATAAATAATCATTATTCGTATCATTAATTATTAACCTTATTATTAACCTTATTAATTATTATAATTATTTTGTTTTAGGTCAAAACTGTGTCTTGAGAAAAATCCAAACAATTACAAACTTCTCATTCAGTTATATAAAATTACATTTGATCTCTTTTTTGACATGGCTTTGGGTTCTTGTCTCAGATGTAATTGTACTTTCGTGTTCTCTTGGATTAACACTGTAAGTTTTAAAATAATTATGAATCAGTTTTATACTTTAGAATTTAGACCATATCTGAGTTTTTTGTTTGAATTTGCTTTTAATTCATTTCAGGTTTGGAGATTTTTGTACATGGTGGAGTTCAATGTTGGTACCACTCTGTCGTGTCAAGCTGAGAACAGGCAAGAAACAAATTCATAAGCTTTGGGAAAAAGTAAAAGGTTGGACTGTTTATTTAAAATGGAAGAGGAAGGCTCCAACAAAAAATGAAGAGAATCAAGATGGTATAGGCGGGATAGGCGGAGATAGAAATTATCCGGACGATGAAGCTGCAAAATTATTGTCATTATTGGGTACTGTTTAATTTTTTTATCAATATAAAAATTTGCCAAAAGCTTAATATTTTAAATTTTTATAGGACCTGATAAAAATATTCAACTTCCTTCTACTGGAGAAGGTATAACCCAAATCTTGTATGTATTTTTATTTTAAAATTAACTTCTGTCTGTTTTTATTTTTTTACAGAGGCTCTGAAGAGATTGTTAAGTGTTAAAGGTCAAGATCCATATAGGTAAGGTCAAAACTAAAAAAAATATACCTAATATTTATATTTAAGGTCCTATCTAATGCTGAACAAAAGCACTGTATATTGATTGTTCAGTTTCGCTTAAGGACAAAAGCAAATAGAATATAAAAGGCTTTTAGAATTTAAACTATTGTTTACTTTTCTTAAACTTTTTATTCAATAATTTGTAAATGTATTCAACATATAACATACTTTTGTGTAGGGTACTCATACTCATGAAATAATAGTTGTATAACATTTTAATATTTCGTTTTCTTTATTTTAGCATTCTCGGTGTCCGAAGTAACTGCTCTGATGAAACCATTCGAAGATATTATAAAAAGTAAAAAAGACAAAATTATTATTGTTTATTTTATACGAGTTTAATTTCTTTTATTACAATTAGTCAATGTCGACTTGTCCATCCGGACAAAAATTGCATAGTGGGAGCTGAAGAAGCCTTTAAGATTTTGGTCAGTCATTTACAATTGCTTAAAATTGTGTATAAATCAGGACTTTAAAATACTTTTTTAACTTACAGGCTAGAGCATTTGATATGATTGGCGAACCATTAAAAAGACAGGAATATAATCGACAACTATTTGAATCAAAATGTAAAGAAAAGGTTTTTGGTGAGATCGGTAAGTGGTAATTTTTTTCTGGCATAGACACACTATAATAAGGTCAAATTAAATTAAATTGTGACAAAGTATTGTTAAAAAAGCATACTTTCTCGTTCAATACATCGTTAGTCGTTAGCAATAATGAAATTTATAGATGAATTTATAGATGAAGTCTGAAGAAACGATACAACCCATTAGCTTGATCTGATCAGAATTTATTTACTTTAGGTAATCTCTTGGAACAGTTAAGGAAAAAAATGGAATCAGTTACAAATACTATTAGGTAAGAACTTTTATCTTTCAAAAGGAAGAACAAAATCTTAAAAATATTTATTATTACAGATGTACAAAATGTCAAAAGAGGCATCAAAAAATAAGGTAATTTTTCATTGTCTCGTAAATATTTAAATATCTAGTTTTATCTACACTATGTATATTAATTCTAACATTTTTAATACATTTAGAACTGATCGTCAATTATATGCCGCTCGTTATTGTTCTCAATGTCGAATTTTTCATTCAGCTAGAGAGGTAATTAGCAAAACATAGTAATCTTTTCTATTAATTCAGTTCTGAAATCTCAAACTTTCATTTATTTACTTTTAAAATTGCAACAAATCTTTTATTAAACTGTTTTTAGAGCTGAATAAATGAATATTATACTTTACCCTTACTAATTTATTATCAAGATGCTTATTAATATATATTTTAATTTGTTCGTTCGCAGGGTGACTTATGGGCTGAAAAGAAAGGATTCTTTGGTCTCTCGTGGCATTATTATGCTTGTATGGAATGTTCTGTATGGCAAATAAACGAGTGGGCAAAATGTCAGAAGAAGAATTTAGTGCATCTTAAGTCAGACTCACATAATGTTATGTATCGCTTAGTTGCTGGTGCTCAAAATCAGCAGAATCAACAGAATTGTGGAGGTGAGGGTGGACCAGAAGAAACGTTGGAACATGACAATGAGGATTGGGATTCAATTATTAACAACATTTATACAAATACAAATCCAACATCTAAGACTGGAGGTGTGAAAACTCAAAATGGAAATGTAAATAATGCAACTGGTGGTGTTGATGGAAGCAGGAAACGTCGTGGTAAAAGAAAATAGTTTAATTAATAGATTTTTTTAAGTATTAGATATTTGAACATATGCATACAGTTTTCAAAAAAAACTTTTTAAAAATTAACTTGAGAAAATACTTGAACGAACGATCGAGGAAATTTTTGTTTTCTACTTGTTCAGTTTTAAAAAAGGATTATTTTTTCTGTTTAGTGTTTACATTTAATTTGCAATTTTGAATTGGTATTTTCATTACATATTTATTTTTGGTTCAAATTAGTTATACTTGTATATTATGTATGCAAGTATTATATTAAGTTTGTTTGTTATAAAATCAACAATGCAATTAATTCGAAACCTTAATGTTCAACTTGTTTTAATTTAATGTTCAATTATAATAATAGCAAATTTTCATTGTCGCATTTCAATTTATTTATAAAAATATAGGGTAGGTATACTGTATTAGGTATGTAGGTATTAATATTTATATTTATATTTTCTTCCATCATTTTTCTATCAAAATAATTTGGCAAATGGCATCAATTAATTAGGCATATTATAATTATATCGTACATTATAATTATAAGGCTAGTGAATGGTGGAAAGAAAAGTTTTGTACATGTCTTAAGTCGTACTTAAAATAATACGCTATTATGAATTCCAAAATTATTACATTTTAATATGTAATTAGTATTAGACGTGTTTGTTTAACTAAACTATTTTAATTAAATTGTCTTTTTGCACTAGGTTGCTTTTAATAACTTTTTAGAAAAATGAAAAATTGGATAAATTTTATATTTAATAGGTACGATGTAGATAATGAACTGCAGTAACTTTTTAAAATTATGGCCTCTATTCATTATTAAATTCAGCTGTGAAAAAACAACATTTTACTTAAAGATACTTGTAAAATTGTAAAAAATATATTTCAGAGCTGAATTTTTTTTATGAATAGACATGAGTATTATATTTTTTTCAAAATATTGAGCAAGTTTAATTATTAATTATTATGCAAAAAGTAAAATTTCCAATTAGATGTTACAATTACAATCTGGTGTAATCATATAATGTAAGTAAATGTGTACCTACTGTATAATACTTGTTAATGTATTAGCTACCTATACATTATAAGTAAGGTTAGAAAAAGTTTTAAAAAATTATTTCCAATTTAACATGCTATTAATTAATTATTAATCTACATTGCAATTTGCAAACAGAAAACTGATCTAATACATACATACAAAGAAATTATTAGAAAACAGTGATTATTTATAATAACATATTTATAAACTCTATATAAATATATTTTAAAATAATAAATAAAATGTGTAATAAAAATAATATACTCGTTTGTTAAATAATAACAATAAGATTGTCGAATGTTTATTGAAGCAAGACTTTTAGATGTAATTCTTGATTTAACTATATCCAATGTGCTTTTTTAGCCTTTCCTACAAATTAAAGAAATGTTTAGGTCAGGTTAAAGTTCAATCTTATTTATATTTAAAATTACGGCTTAGGTGTAGTAGCAGGTACTCTGTTTTTATGGGTATAAAATTCAACCATTGCAGCCTAATTAGTAAATTAGTAAAAGTTAATTTGTGTTTGATGAAAAAAATTTCTTTTACTTGATAGTTCCTATATTTGTTTTCAAATGTTCCATAAAGTCGAATACCTGAAAAAAAATTGAAGTATCTCAAAAGCACTTGACTGGTTAGAGTCAGAAATCTATTCATGCACTATTCTGCTAAGAGAAAACTCAACTTTGGACTTAATTTTACATGTAAAAACTTAATTATTTGAGGGGAAATGCGACTTTCCAGTCCAGAGCTGATCATTAAAATGAAATAAATTTTTACTTTTAGATGTTTCAAAATCATAGTCATCATAATATTGATCTGGCCTGATAAAAGAAACTCATTAATTTGAAACATCATGTCATGAATGATAATAATAGTTGTAATTAAAAATTAAAATTGAAACCATTGGTAGTCATTGTCATTCTGTCCTGGCATTTTTTTCCCTTTTGGTGGTCTATAAAAAAGTTTTTAGTGAAGGTCAATCTTAAGAAATTTTGAAATTGTACCTCCAAGTAGGTTTCTAAAATATTAAAAACCTCTATTATTAAGATAAACGATAGTTTTTTAAAAGATAAATACTGGAGTTGTTGGGCCTGCTGTCGTAATCTTTCCAAAACCTATAATTTAATTCGTCCCTTTTAAATTTAAATTAAAATTCTTTTTAAAAAATTAAAATAACCAATTCCTCCACCAAAACCTTCATCAAGTGCCTCATTCTCTGATAAAAGTTTCAGCTCAGCTGCACTCATTTCTCGACTGGATCCATCAAAACCACCTTTAAAAACCATAATTAGGAGAATTACTGCTATCAAATAAAATCGAGCCTAAATTTTAATCCTTATCTTATGAGCTCTGAAATAAAATCTCAAAATTCTCTGTAAATCCAAATTTTAACTTCAATTGTACACATTAAATACATTTTAAAAAGTCAAAATTTGGGTTTTCACAGCTGAACTAATAACTATCATCTGCATTTACCTCCATTTAGATTCTGAATAGGTACCACGAAGCCACCGCTCACCTTAAATACAATTAAGTTTAGGGAAATTGACAAAAAAAGTAGAAAATGCTTCGCCATTTTCCTATTCAATACATGTAAGGTACTTAAATCGATCAGAATTTCTCAATTTTTTAAAAGGAATTTGTGCTGACCTTGATAATGATATTTGGCAAAAGGGCATAATAGAAGAAAGGGAAATTAATGAACAATTAAGTTTGATTGTTCTAAAATAATTAAAAATAACAATGTGCGAGCGAAGCGAACACTTACTTTGATTGCACTTTCTCTATTTATTGTTTTTCCAGTTCCATTGTAGAAGATTATTCGAAAACGATTGAGTCGATTTTAACCAAAATTGGCATGAAGGAGCCTTATTGTGTCTAGTTGTGCCATTCCATTTAGACAAAAATTTTAGTGGCAGCTAGCTGCCCAATTCCTCTTACGATGATGTAGATCATCAGTGATAAGCGTCTCCAACAAATGGGATTTTTTAAAAATAAAAATCAAAAGTGAGATGTAAGCAGCTATAGACGATGGCAGCTTCGATTTGACTCACAAGATTTGACCTCTGACCTCAAACATTGGGACAATTAGAAACCTCTTCATCATCGCTTTGCTTGCCCATTTTAATAATTAACTAAAGAATAGTTAATTAAAACCTAGTCTCTTTGTTCACTTTTCGTTTATTTTTTATGTATTTTTGGGGCGGGATGAACTTGATAAATCACCATCTATCTAGAAATTCGAAATCGAATTTTTTTAGAAGGTAAAAAAATAAAATAAAAATTGTGAAAAAATTAAAAATAGAATTTTAAGAATTTAATTTAATAAAAGTGACGAATTAAATTGTAGGTCAAAAAAGTGACGAAAAGTGACGAGATTGCCGCTGTAAAAGTGACCATGAAGGATAAAAATGAGCAGGGTGATGGTCGAGGATTTGACGATGTCAATCAACTTTTGGCTGATGATATGGAACTACTTTTAAGGGAAATTACTGGTAAGTTTTATTTTTGTACTTAATTTTATTTATATGGTCTGTCTGGCCTGTTCTATTATTCTTTTTATTTTAGCTATGAAAAACCGAATTTTGCTTCCAATTTTACATGTATTTTTGAGACTTGCAATATTAGCTTCTAAATAATCTGGTTTTTCAGTGCTGAACTGAATGAGTTGACAGCCAGTAGATTTTAAATTAGATTGGGGAAATACTTTTTATTTTTATAGATTGGTCTGGTTTATATTTAATGAATTCAGCTCTGAAAACCAGAACTTGATCTCAAGCTTCAATTTACAAGCATGTGTGTAATTTTGAGGTCAATATTTGGGTTTTCTAAGCTGAATGAAATAAATTAAAAAGGGTTTTTTATTGATTACGACGATTAATAATTTCAATTTATTTTTGATCAATTTTTAGATTTTTGTAATGCTTCAAGTAAAAAGGCTGAAGATATTCCTGAAACATTGGAGAATTACATGTTTTATGTATCAAGATCTGGAAATACTATTTTCCCTTGTGAGTTTTTTATATTTCTATGAACGCAGTATTATTTATTTGCAATTTATTATAATATATAATCCATTTCAGGGCAAACCATTTCACCACTTCTTCGGTAAAATTGCTAAATTTATCCTTATGAATTATGTATTTTGCAGTGCAGTGCAATATATTAATTTGCTAATATACGTTACGTTTCTTTTTATTTTAGAATAAAGATGCTAGCTGCTATTGAGCAATTTACTCCGGATCCAGAGGTATTGACTTGATTATTATTATACTTATAATTATGTCCATTATTTTGCACTACGTAAAGTAAATAGTATTATCGTTTCTCATACATATTATTTCTGAGAAATCTTATTTTGGATCAATTTTACAATTTACATGTGACTGAAATAGAGCCAAATAATTTAAATTGCGGCTCATCTCATATATTATTGTAATGTACCTAATGCATATTTTTATTTTATGTAGCCTTGTGAGAACGAAGCATTTGCTCTTGAGCGATTTGATATGTTTAAAGCTGCACCATTTACTATTCAGAGGTAATAAAATTAATGTATAAAACACTACAATCTATTTGGTCTATTTGGTCTGTAGTTAATGAGTATTTTAGCACTTTTGTTTATGCGTAAATGTATTACGCATATTATTATTACATAATATTAATAAATATGTTTGACTTTATTTAACTTGCTTAACAGATTTGCTGAATTGATAACGGTAATATATAACAACAATAACTTATTTTAATAGACACTTTTAACTATATTATGTACATAAATAGAGAGCACCCTATATTAATTTATTTTTTATATTGTAGGATCCAAATCGTCATTATAAATGTAAAGATAAATATCTTCGTGGACTTGAAAAAACTTTGCTTGTAGTGAGTACTATTGAACCAAGAAATTTAAATGAGCCACCTAATGAAAATATTCATAATGGAATTGATATTGGAAATGATAATGATGAAGAACATGGATCATCAAATGTAGAGCTAGATATTTTTGCTTCTTCACATCAATCACTTCCATCTCTCAATGTTTTCTCTGATATGCAAGCATCCTTTGCAACTCGGGCATTTGTAATAGACGGTAAGAAAATGTTATTAACTAAATACAATCAACATAACTTGATTTCATTTTCATTCTTTTACATTTATATTTCATTTTTATTGCTTTTTTAGATTCAAATCATGAAAAAATGGATATTTTAAATAGTGACGATACTTATAAAATTGTAAATATTAACATGGATCATTTGCAAAATTATGATCATCAATTGACATCTTCAACTTCTACTGCTACTGCTACTCTACAACAAGTTGACGCTGATATTGAAGCAACCTTACAAACAATTATCCATAAAGTAGTTGAACAACAAGAGGCACAACATGAAGGAACAAAAACTTTTGAAACATTTCCTACAATTGAAAAAAGTGAAGATATTGCTGATAATACTAGTGAACTCGAGGAATCCGAGTCTTCTGATAAAACTGCTGTGAATGTGAGTAATGAACAAGAAATTGAAGTTGAAAATATTATTTTAGAACCTGAAGAATCTGTAGTCGTTGAACAAGAAATAGAAGCGCAGCCACAACATCAAGATCAAGGTGATCAAGCACAAAATGATATCTAAACTCCTCAACTTCTAGGCTGCCTAATCCTTCTCTTAATTTATTAGCTATCTACTTTTAAACTACTTATTTATATTAAATAATTATCACTGTCAACTGTCACCTCAATTCAAATGTATATACATACCTATAAAAAGTGTTTTAAATTTAAGTTAATATTAATAACTCTTCAATCCTGCGTAAAGTTAAAACCTCAACCAAATTTCAATTATGTGTAATTTAATTATTTTAAAACTATGAAACTCTGATTATTTCATTTTAAAATAATTTAAAATGTCAACTTATGTTTATTTAAGTCTACTCTTACAAAACTTACATTACAATAACATATTATAATAATGTAAGCATTTTTATAATGTGAATCAATAAGTATTATTTTTTATTTCATTTCAATAATAGTGAATACACCATATAAAATACAAATATGTAACATCAAATTATTTTTTTTAAGTGTAAATTGGTTTTATTTAATTAACATTTTCAATTCTCATTGCATTGTTGACACTAACTTAAATATTATTTTATCAGAATTTTGATTTTTGGATTTTGATTTTATCGAATTAATTATTGAGAGAATTATGTGTATATTGTATTGTAGACTGTCATTCCATAACATATACAGTCCAGAACCAGAATCCAGAACAGGAAATGCTGGATCGTTTATCGATGGTCCTAGGGACTCATGCCTTCATGTCCATAACATACTTAATTCATTAAATGAGCTTGAATTCATTAATCATTAACAATAATTTTTAAAGTACAAATCTTTATTTGCTTCATTTTTACATAATATTTAATATTTGGGTAGGGAGTAGGGTACTTTTATATTTAATAAAATAAAAAATAGTCTTTTTCTGAGCTGGATCATTTTTTATCATTAATCAGGAATTACCATAATTTAAAATAATTTTTTAGTGGAATCATTGTAATGTGTAATAATTAATTACATTATTCATATCATAAATAAATCATAAAATAATTTTGGTACCTATTTTATAAAATCGAAATCTCAACTTGAACCAAATAAATATACCTAATAGGAAATATAATTGGCAGCAATAATAGGGATTTAGGGAATCGAATGGGAAGGGAATTAGGAACCTAAGCAAGTTGCGCAATATTCAAAACCCATCAACTAATTTTTTCCGGTAATTTTTTTTTGTTTGCTTTTTTACTCACATTACTCAACTCATTACATTACATTTAGTTTAGTAAATAATTTTAACAACTTTTTTGTTGTTAATTGTTGTATAATAAGGGCTTGTAAAAACCCGTCAAAATTCAATGAAGTAGCACAACAATGGATCTAAATATTCTGGAACAGAAGACGGCACAGCTGTCACATTCCATAAGAGTAAGTTTTATTAAATTGTAAAATCCTAATCCATTATTTTTATTTGCTGATCTGATAATTAAAATTATATTGATGCTCATGCTGATGTAATTTTATATTTTATTATACAATGCATATAAGTACAGTATAGGTACCTATTAGTTTTGGTTCAATTCAATTTACTCAGCTCTGAAAAACCAAAATTTTGGCCTATACTTTACATGCATTTATCTACTTTTATAAGTACCTTGCAAAATATAGACTTGATATAATCCGGCAAAAATTTATTTAATGATTCCTTTTGTTCCTATTCCTATAAAGTTAGAAATCCTAACTAATGATTTTTTAAAATTTAGGTTGCCCTTGATCCTAATTCATCGTCAAATGATCGACATGCAGGTAATTCATCATTTTTATAATTGGTTGTTTAAAAATTTATTTATGTTTATTCAATACACACATATTATACATTATAATTTTACCTTAAAAATCAGTTCAGTTTGAAATATTTTTATGCTACATAACGCGGTAATCATTTTTTTTGTTTTTATTCACAAATGTAGCTCACAAAATTTGGGATGACTTTCAAAAGAATTCAACACCATCGGAGATGATATTCATTTCATTTAGATTAATTGAATGTGGTAATGAAGTTCAGCTCATATTAGCCGGATTTCAATTTCTTGAGTATGTGGTCAAGTTTCATTGGAATACCACTGGAGAAAGGGACCAAGTCAAAGAGAAACTTTTTGGATATATGAGAGATTTGCAACAAAATCAATCAACTGGATTTTTAAGAGAAGCTTTAACAAAGTATGTTATTTTATGATTATTTTATATATTATGAGTAAAATTAAATAGCAAATGGTCTGATGAATTATATTTTAGGATACATAA